>MCJB01050889.1:55498-73279 GCA_002018475.1 Nicotiana obtusifolia | reverse complement strand
ACTGGCGGAGGAAATATATCTGTCAAATGGCCGTAAATAGGCCACCTTTGGTGCAAGAACCATTGGGGAAAATCTACTGGCAAAGTTTGCCCCAAAGGAGAAAATATGAGTGTTTGTTGGTGTGGTTTTGAAAGGTAAATGCATTAAACCACGCATCCCTATAATCATAGTAGTTGAAAAATTGGGGGAAAAATGGCTGGGAAAGTTTTCTGACTTTCATAGGATGATCACCCCATTCCTTTGGTGAGATGATTTTGTTTATCCACACTGTGGTATGGGTGATGTAGGTTTGGGTTTTGTCCAAAAAAGGTTTGAACAGACAACAGTGAGTGTCTGTGAGGATAAATTCATAAAACTTCTGGTTATGAACAGGAGTTTTTTGGAGAAACTTGGATGTTGGGTCGAGCATCTTTTTGGCTACTATTAGAGGGTTAGAATCCCAAAGATGTGGCTCGGTTTGAACGAGTGAGTAAGTCATTTCGTTCTTAATATATTGAGGTTCCTCCGAATAAGGACCTACTGAAGAAATTGGCTGAGGCACGGATGAAGAGAGCGTCTGCTTAGGTGTAGAAGGCACCATGTTCTGCATAATGGGGCTTTTGGTCACCACTTGTCTTTAGTGGGGTTTTTTACCACCACTTCTTTCTTTGTGGTGCTTGGGGCAGCCACGATTGAAGGTGTGGTGCTTTTTGCAACCACAGCTGAAGCTGAAGCTGAAGAAGACTTGGCGGAAGATATGGCGACTGCTTCAAGGAGTTGCGTCATTGACTTTGCCACCTCTTCTTGGTTGAGAGGAGTCATGGCTGCTTCTGAAGTAAGGCCCATGAGTTGTATCCATTTTTTGAAATCTTTTGCCATCCACTGTGAAGTATGTGGCTGTGCAAATTGAATATCATCTTCAGAAGAGGGTTCTTCTTCGGCGATATCTGCCCATCTTCGAGGTTAGGTAATTGAAATTGGTTTGGCCGGAATCGGCCATGATGAGACCACCATTGGGATGCCTTTCATGGCGTAGTCTGCAGGCGATCTACATTTTGGCTGGCTTCGTCCAGCTTCTGTTGTTTGCTGTTTTGTCACAACTGCTGCTGTTGTCTGTTGTTGTTGAACAACTGTTGAAATTGACGTATCTTTAGGCTATTGTGTAACAACCTGTTGTTGTTGCTTCTCCTCCGGGGCTGGTAAGGCTAACCGTGGGGGCTTTGGCTTTTTAGGCATGTTATCTACCTTGACGGAATTCACGGGTTAGAAAATCGGGTATGGAATTTGAGCTTCCCTTTATGTATTCAATGTCAAAATCAAAAATTGATAAAATAGCTTGCCATCTGGCGAAAATATGTTTTGAAGCAATATTTTGCACATCCTTCTATAGAACAGATTTAGCTGCTTTACAGTCAATGCGAAGCAAAATATTTTGGTTTAATAAATCTGATTGAAATTTTGATATGCATAGAACAATAGTCAAATTTCTTTCTTAATTGTAGGATAATTCTGTTGAGAATTATTCCAATGTTTAGAAGTATAAGCAATAATACTTTCTTTATTATCACTAAGTTGTTTCAAAATTCCACCGTACCCTAAATCTGATGCATCTGTTTCTACTATTTTAAAAGCAGATGGATTGGGGAGGCTTAGGAGAGGGAGATTCTTGACTTTCAACTTAAGTTGCTTGACAGCATTGGTTTGGGCATCCGTCTAAGGAACCGGAGGCTTCTTCAATCTATCGTGAAGGAGTTTTAGCAGAATGCTTAATCCCGGAATGAAATCGCAAATATAGTTGACACAACCAAGAAACCTTTGAAGTTGTGTCTTATCTAGGATTTGATCTGGGAATTTGTCAGCAAACTGGAGGGATCGCAGAATAGGAGTAATGGTCCCTTGTTGGATGTTATGACCAAGGAACCTGATATTTGTCTGGAATAAGCTGTATTTAGTTCTAGACAGAGCTAATCCATTTTCTCTAATAGTGTTAAAGAAAATAGATAGATGTTTGAAATGTTGGTCGATGTTTGTTGAGAATACTAATACATCGTCTATATAAGTTATAACAAAACTGGAATATGGATTAAAGATGTCATTCATTATCTTCTGGAATTCAGAAGGGGCGCTCTTTAATCCGAATGGCATCACGTTCCATTCATACTGTCCGAAAGGGACTGTGAAAGCAGTTTTGTACCTGTCTTTTGGGTCAATTTGTACTTGCCAAAATCCAGATTTTAAATCAAATTTAGAGAAAATTGTGGCAGCATAGAATCTTTGTAATAAGTCTTTCTTGTTAGGAATAGGATACCTAATCCATCTAAGAGCTGCGTTAAGAGGTTTGTAGTTGATAACCAAGCGAGGGACTCCGCGTTCGATTTTGGAGTTTTTGTTGACATAGAATGCCGCACAACTCCAGGGGGACTTTGAAGGGGAAATTATCTTCTTGTCTAAGAGATCATTGATCTCTTTTTGACAATGCATTGAAAGCTCGTGATTTATTTGAATGGGTCGAGCTTTAGTTGGGGTGTTTTTCTCGTCGAAGTCAGGCTCATAAGGAAGCCCAACAATGTGCCTTTTACGTTTCCAAAATGCCATTGGCAAATTGGAACAAAGCTCCTGTTGAACCTTAACTTCTAAACTTTTAATTTTAGAAGAAATTACAGAATCAGTTAACTGCTTCTGTATTCTTTGGAAAGCAACATCTTCTTTTAAAAACATAATTTATTTTTCTTTATTTTGCAAAGAATGTATGATTGCATAAGTTGGAGGCTTATAGAAAGGAAGAAGGACGTTGCTTGTGGGATAATCCACATAAATGCCTTTGTTCGTAACCAAGTATGGTTTGCAAAGTTGAATGAAGAGAGTACCTAAAATTACTGCACTGCAAAGGTCTTTTGCTAAGAGAAATGGTGTCTGGATGTACCAGTTCCGGTTGTCTGGAGAGGTGGCGACCTTTACAGCAGGAAGCTTGTAAGTGATTTTAAGTTTTTCTCCATTGGCGGCCCTTAGGCGTTCTTTGATTTTTGCGAAAAACTTAGTTGGAATGACACCTTCTTGGATACAGCTTCTGTCTGCACCAGTGTCAAATAAAGCTATACCAGTCCAAACAAAGGACTCACCGACGATGATACATTTTGGCTGGCTTGGTCCAGCTTCTGTTGTTTGCTGTTTTGTCGCAACTGCTGCTATTGTCTATTGTTGTTGAACAACTGTTGAAATTGATGTATCTTTAGGCTGTTGTGTAACAACTTGTTGTTATTGCTTCTCCTCCGGGGCTGGTAAGGCTAACCGCGGGGGCTTTGGCTTTTTAGGCATATTATCTGCCTTGAAGGAATTCACGGATTAGAAAATCGGGCATGGAATTTGAGCTATATATATATATATATATATATATATATATATATATATATATATATATATATATATATATATATATATATATACATATACTGCACAAAAAGCGTAGCAAGTGTAGAATGAGTACGTAAATCAATGCGTACCCAGTAAGTATCTAGCCTAACCCCGGAGAGGTAGTGACGAGGAGTTGACATCGACACTTACTAGTGGTCCACTAAATCAAGTACAACAGAAAGTAAACAAGTATGAGGCATGGTAAAAAAAAAACAGTGTAAACAAACTTAAGCATGTGGTACGATCCTCCTCTGAACAGTAAATGCAAGCCCTCAATTATCATTCACCTCCTGAACCGAAGTATATATGGAATATGGTCCCCACCAAATAGATTGTCATGACTCAAATCAAGAAAACTCACGGATACGATGGCTTCTTGCCAAATATTACGCATGACGCTGCTGAGGCGAACGATCCGATCCCATAAGACTATTAACAGAAAAGTCGAGACGTATGGCCCGATCCCATAATAATGTGTACACTGCTGAGGGTTGAACGCCACGAATCATAGATACATCTATTATACTGCCTAGGCAACGTTTCGCTCCCATGAGAATATGATACTGCCGAAGCGAACAGCCCAATCCTATTAGAATAAGAAGTTTTAACGGGTCCTTGACCCCACTCACGAATATACGTGTGAGTTATGAAATTTAAGAAAAACTTTGCAATGAGTACGCACAACAGGGGAGAAATTCATAAGGGAAGCACAAGTTATTCCGCGGATTATCAAGTAGCTAGTCACATCTCTACAATAGCGATCCTATCACCCTATGAAAGTTTAATCTCAGGTCGTAACACGAAATAAAGGAATTAAACGAGCAAAGATAACTCAAATAGTATAATTATATCATGGCGTGAACCTAAGTCTACCCGGACATAATCAGGAATTCTAGCATATGTACGGACACGCATCAACGTGCGTAGCTCAGACAGCATGTAACATATAGGAATATAACACCTACTGGGTAAATTCCCCATCACAGGGTTAGACAGGAGACTTACCTCGCTGTAATGTTCCAAAACAGGCTCTCATGCCTCTCTAACACCTCAAACCAATGCTCATCGATCCGAAACTAGTCAAACAATGTGCAAATCAATCAAAATATACTCCAATACATATAATTTAATAGTTTATAATGATTCTCAACTCCGCTCGAAAAGTCAACAAAGTCAACCCTCAAGATACAAAAATTTTATGTCGTTACACTTGAGTTTTTTGGAGCTTATTATCCTACTATTGCAAATGGTTTAGTACATATAGTTGAAATTTCTCTTTTACTCCATAATTTCAAGAAGAAAGAAGGATATAGTTCTGCTGTTGAATCTATGCTAGAAAATTTAAGAAATATTTCTATCATGTTTCCCCTATTTACCGAATTGGTGCTATTTTAAAGCCTTCAGTCAAGATGGTTACTTGTCGCAAATTAGTCAATGCTCTATATATGTCTATATGGATATTGGACCAACTAAAATCCCTGATATTGACACTTGTATTTCTAATCTAAACAAATATTTACAAGCTTTATATAATTGTTATGCACATTGTTGATGCTTCTTCTGCTGTAGATGCAAATACAAATATTCCTTCAAATTTGGTTTCTACATCCTTATCCACATCAGATGCTATGGAGGAAGATGATGGTGCTAAAAATTATTTAATTTGATGTACACTAAGTTAGCATCAACAACCAGCAGCAAGAACATTGACGAACTCCAATTCTACTTGCGAAAGGCAAAAAAGCCCCGCACAAAGAAATTTCTACCGCTGGCTTTGATGGAAGAGCAACTCAAAGCAGTTTTTTGTTCTTTCGGCCATGGCTCGAGACGTGCTAAACGTGCTGGTTTCAACAGTTTCATCAGAGAGTGCATTTCACCAAGCAAGGCAGCAGCTAGGAGATACCCATCACTCATTAAGTGACAACGCTTTGAAAGTTCTAGTGTGCTTCAGTGATTAGATAAGACCAGAACGACGAAATCAAGGATGTGAAGAGGTAGATGAACCGGAGGACCACGAATTGGAGATATAATAGTTTAATGGTTCCGATTCAAGCGATGCAGGAAACCAAGAATCGCTACCGAAAACTGGACTTATGGCAACGCTTTTTTCCGCAACGGTTCTATAACTGTTTCCATAACCATTCTTTTGCAACAGTTACAACCGTTGCGATAGAATCTTGACCCTATTAAAACACTTTTGCAAGAAAACTGTTGCGTTAGTGGAATAACCGTTGCTATAGACATACTTGTTGCAATGGTCAAAATAAACATTGCAATATATTGTTGTACGGCAGCGGTTCTTTGGAAAAAAAAGATCTACTCGAACGGTTTTCAGTTCCCTTTTTATTTTCCCTCTATTAATTTCCCGAAAATGCAATCTCTTTTTAAGCGGTTTTCATTATTCTTTTTTTATTATTATAATTTTAGTTCCTTTACTTTTACTAAAATGCTGAACACATATATATGCTCATATTTCGAACACATCGAAGCTCAACAGAGTCAACCACTCTGAGATAAACCCTAAAAATCCTCAATAGATCTATTAGAAATCTGAACGATTTATCTTTGCAAAATAGAGAAAGGAAGGTCTCGAGTATGATGTTCAAAGGCCAGAAGAAGAGCAAAGGAATCTCTGAACTCTAATCCTTAAAGTTTTAACTGTGTTCCTTCATCAATTTTCTTTGTCAGTAGCTTGAATCGAAAGGAAGAGAGCCTATAACCAGATCTTTCTTTCTTGATTTTCAACCTTTTTCAGGTATATCTAATTTCTTGTCTTGTGAATGATTGTTTGTAAAAATATCTGTATATATTTTTGAAGTTAGGATTTTAAATTTATATGTGTTGTAAATGTCTGGAAATGATTTTCAATCTTTTAATTTATGTCTATCTCTTGTAGTTAGGGTTTGAAATTGTATATCTCTGTTGATGTGAGTGTATAGTTTGTGTAGGCATGTGTTTTTCTCTCTCTTTTATTGTGTTGGTTATCTGCTTGTCCATTCTATCATTTGTATTTCAGGCAATGTTGCTCTATTTTTTTCATTCTTTTAAGGAAAAGATTAGTGTTTGTTCCATTAAATTTTCCCTTGCGTCCATGAGTAATTTAGATTTCCTGTATACAGAATCCAATTCGACAAAACAGAAAATATGGATTTGAAATAACTGATACTACAAGTTTGGATAAAAAATAAAATTTGAGAAAAGAAATTTTAGTTTGGCTGCAATGAACGACAATAAAGCTCTAACCATTTTAGTGAACTTGGAAATTAAGGAGTAAATTCTAAGAATGCAGAATTAGCCACAAAATATTTTAGTGTAGAAATGCATTAAACTTTTTAATAAGATAACAAATGTAATGTTACGTTAAAGGTAGGATGATGAGCTTATTCTGTTGATAATGTTTACATTGTTGTGCATAAGTTTGAAAATCTTAAGATAATAAGAAAGCGATAACCAAAAGTAAAACATAATCAGTAGGAGATCTAGGTGTACTGTGCTCCTTGCTACTTCACTACCATAAACATAGATAAATATTTTTAAAATATGTATTTGCAGATATTATTGCGTCATGCTTATCCGTATTGACTGCTTGATACATGTTCGACGAATCAACTACAGGCGAAATGTCATCAACAAAACATTTCCTTTTACGGCGACGTGCCTCATAAGATGAAAAGCAATTGGATACAATTGTGAGAATTGATTGTATAACGACCCAATCGGTCGTTTTAAGTTCTAGCACATCTTTCGGTGGTTTGAAGATTTGGGTAGCTTCACTTCATGTATTATGACCTATACGCACAGTCAGAATTGAATTTCGGGAAGTTCAGAGTTGATTCGGGTGGAAAGTTCTCATTTCGGAAACTTTAAATTGGAAGAGTTGGCTAAGGTTTGATTTTTGAGTAAACAACCTCGGAATCGGGATTTGAAGGTTCCCACAGGTTCGTATGATGATTTCGGACTTGGGCGTATGTCGGGTTGAGTATCGGGTTGCCCAAGAGCATTTCGGCCCTTATTATGGAAAATTGGCATTTTCAAGGTTTTATAATTTTCTTAGTTTGGTTTGTGGTGGGCTTTGGTGATACCGATGTCCGTTTGTGTTTTCGAGCTTGGAATGGGTTCGTATCGTGATTTATAACTTGTACGTAAAGTTTGACGTCATTCCGGAATATTAAAGTGTAATTCGGACGCGTTCGTTAAAGTTTGAATGTTCGGAAGTTAAAAGGGGGATTTGAATGTCGATTCATGGTTTTGATGTTGTTTGGTGTGATTTAAGGCCCCGACCAGGTTCGTGTTATGTTTTGGGACTGGTAGGTGTGATTGGACGGGTATCGGGTGTCACGACCCAAAACTCACTATAGGCAGTGATGGCGCCCAACGTCGCCGTTAGACAAGGCAACAATGAACTATCACATTGATCGTTCTTTTTATTACTTTCGAAATCATAAATTTTATTAAGCAAGAAAATTTAAGCCCTTAAAATTATGGGTGCATACATAATTAATTAGTATTGCATAAAAATAAAAGGTGATAATTATATGTGAATTCGTAAGCATCAACTAGAATATCCCCAAAACCCTGTGCCACCAAGTACATGACCATTTACTAGAGATTTTAGTGTTGATACTCCAACTGTTGAGTCAGTTTCGATAGTGAGGGATTATCCAGATGTATTCAGTTCTGATAAATATCAACTTTGTTATTGAGTTGTTACCGGACACTCAGCCCATTTCTATTCCACCCTATCGTATGGCTCCAACAGAGTTGAAAGAGTTAAAGGAACAGTTGTAAGAGTTGCTCGATAAGGGCTTCATTCGGCCCAGTGTGTCGCCTTGGGGGTGCTCCGGCCTTATTTGTAAAGAAGAAGGATGGTTCTATGGGAATGTGTATTGATTATCGCCAGTTGGACAAGGTTACAGTGAAGAACATGTATCTATTGACACGTATTGATGACCTATTTGATCAGCTTTAGAGTACTAGAGTGTTCTCTAAGATCGACTTGCGTTCAGACTATCATCAGTTGAAGATTCGGGAGCCAGATATCCCGAAGACTGCTTTCAGGGCTTGATAAGGTCATTATCAAGTCCATTCATTCAGGTACCGCGAAGATGTATCAGGACTTGAGGTAGCACTATTGGTGGAGGCGGATGAAGAAGGACATAGTGGAATATGTAGCTCGGTGCCTAAATTGTCAGCAGGTGAAGTATGAGCATCAGGGGCCAGGTGGACTGCTTCAGAAGCTATAGATTCCGGAGTGGAAATGAGAGCGGATCATTATGGATTTCATTGTTGGGCTCCCACAGACCCAGAGGAAGTTCGATGCAGTTGGGTGATTGTGGATTGATTGATCAAATCAGCTCATTTCATTCATGTGGTTACTACTTACTTTTCGGAGCAGCTAGCTCAGGTTTACATTCGCGAGATTGTCAGGCTTCACGGCGTGTCGTACATCATGAGTTGGGTACTCGGGAGTTGAGTACAGTATTTCACCCTCAGACGGACGGATAGTCCAAGCGCACTATTCAGATATTGGAGGATATGCTTCATGTGTGTGATGGATTTTGGGGGTTCTTGAGATCAGTTCTTGCACTTGCGGAGTTTGCCTACAATAACAGTTATCAGTCAAGCATTCAGATGGCCAAGTATGAGACTTTGTATGGTAGGCGGTGCCGGTCCTCAGTGGGTTGGTTTGAGTTGGGTGAGCCTAGGCTATTGGATATAGACTTGGTTTAGGATGCCTTGGAAAAAGGTTAAATTGATTCAGGGTCGTCTTCGTACAACCCAATCCAGACAGAAAGAGTTATGCAGATCGGAAGGTTCGCGACGTTGCATTCATGGTTGGGGAGCAGGTCTTGCTCCGGGTTTTGCACATGAAGGGCGCTATGAGAGAAAGAAGGGCAAGTCGAGCCCTAGGTATATCGGGTCTTTTGAGATTCTTGAGAGGGTTGAAGAAGTGGCTTATAGACTTGCACTACCTCCTAGTCTCTCTGCAGTCCATCCAGTGTTCCATGTTTCCATGCTCCAGAAGTATCACGGCGATCCGTCTCATGTGTTAGACTTCAGCTTAGTCCAGTTGGACAAGGATCTATCTTATGTTGAGTAGCTGGTGACCATTTTGGACAGGTAGGCACGAAAGTTGAGGTCAAAGAACATCGCTTCGGTGAAGGTTCAGTGGAGGGGTCATCCAGTCGAGGAGGCAACTTGGGAGACCGAGCATGATATGTGTAGCCGTTATCTTCATCTTTTCACCACTTCAGGTATGTCTCTATACTCGTTTGAGAACGAACGTTTGTTTTAAGAGAGGGGATGTAACAACATGGCCGGTCGTTTTGAGATTATTAGCCCCGATCTCCTATTTATTGCTCCCTCTATCTCATTTTAAGGCTACTTGACTTGTCGGGGTGCTTGGTTTCGGGTTCGGGAGAGTTTCGAAGTGAAAATGGGACACATAGTTCCTAATTGAAAGTTTAAGTCGTAGGAGTCGACTGTAGCTTGATTTGTGCGAAGACGACTCTGGAATGGAGTTTTGACGGTTCTAATAGCTCCAAATGGTGATTTTGATCTTAGGAGCGTGTCCGGATATTGATTTGGAGGTCCGTAGGTCACTTCGACGTTAATTGGCGAAAGTTGAAAAGTTGGATAATTGTTGAAAAGTTTGACCGGGAGTGAAATTTTTTATACTGGGGTCGGATTCCGATTCTGAAAGTTGGAGTAGGTCCGTAATGTCAATTGTGACTTGTGTGCAAATTTTGAGGTCAATCAGACTTGATTTGATAGGTTTTGGCATCGAATTTAGAAGTTTGAAGTTCTAAAGTTCATTAGCCTTGAATCGCTGCAATTCGTGTTTTTAGTGCTGTTTGATGTGATTTTAAGGCTCGACTAAGTTCCTATGATGTTTTAAGACTTGTTGGTATATTCAGACGAGGTCCCCGGGGGCCCGGGTGTGATTCAGATTGAATCCAGAACAAATTTTGGATTTCTGCAAGTGCTGAAGCTCCCATCTTCTGGTGTTATCGCACCTACAGTAGGGTTTGCCGCTGGAGCGAAGCTAGCTTAGCCCAGCTGGGATCGCAGGTGTGAGGAGAGAGCCACATCTGCGCATCCGCAGATGCGGAGGTGCGATCGCTGAAACGGATGAGGCTGGTCTGGCTATGGTGGCAGAAGTGGAAGGTTCTCCGCAGAAGCGGAAATCCTAGCCATAAGTGGAATCCGCACTTGCAATGATTTTTCTGCAGGTGCAACTGAGAGCCCGCAAATGCGAAATCGCTGGGCAGAAAAGGGCTAAGTTCAAGGTTTTGATTTAATTATCTATTTTTGGACCTAAAGAGCTCGGATTGAGGGATTTTCAGAGGAAACAATTGGGTAAGGATTCTTGACTCGTTTTTGATAAATTCCCATGAATCTATTGTTGTTTTCATCATTTAATTAGTGCTTTAAATGGAAATTTGGGGAAAATTTGAGAAAACTTCTTAGGCTAAAAATTGGGGAATTTGAAGGGCGATTTGAGGTCGGATTTAAGTAATTCTTGTAGGTTGGACTCGATATCGAATGGGTGTTAGATTTTTGTAATTTGGGTCGGGTTCCAAGACGTGGGCCTAAAGTCGTAATTTCATTATATAAATTAGTTTTCTATAGTTATATTTATAGTATAAAATTATTTTGGCTAGATTCGAGCCGATTGGAGTTGGAAAATTGAGGGAAAGACCTTCTTATCGTTTGATTGTGCGTGGTTTGAGGTAAGTGACTATGTCTAACCTTGTGTGGAGGAAATCCTCTTAGGATTTGGTATTGTTATGGCAATTTGTGATATGTGAGGGTCGTGTACGCGAAGTGACGAGTGCGTACACATGCTAAATGTTTAAATTCCGATTTTATTTAAGTAGTTTCCATTCTATCCCTTAACTGAGTTACTTTAGCATGTATAGTCATCATGTTTAGTCTAATTTCACTTGCCTACTTGTCTTTTCTCTTATTTGCAACTTTTACTATACGTTTAGTTGAAATACCTGCTTTCTTGATTCCATGTTCCTTGTTTAACTGTGTGATTCTTTATTTGAAATTGCTATTCTTGAAATATCGTTGTTTCAGGTGTTATGTTTGGTTTCCGTGATTTATTATTGAGATGACTATTTGGTTGTTGCACGAGGTTTCTGCCGTGCGGTTATTATTGTTTGTACGAGGTTTCTGCCGTGTTGTTGTGATTATTGATACGCATGCGATGGTATAAGGTCCGGGTGTTGGAACGTATGTAGTGAGATAAGGTGGGCTTGATACGCATGGCTAGTAGGAGAACTACTAGAAGTCATACGGTGTGATAAGGTTGGCTAAAACACGGGATGCTATTTCAGGAAAATAATTTTCAAAACAAACAATAAAGGCTCCCGCGGTGATATAAGGAAAGATTGTGAGATATTTACTTTTGGGACTACGAGGCGGTACCTCGGGAGTGTCCTTGTTGATTTTCTCTATTTGTTGTATTGTTGTTGTTGTTCCTTAACTTGTAAGATTTACCTTTCCTTTCGTGTTGTACTTGTCTTCCTTTACTTTCGGTAAATTCTCATTGTTTCACTTCTCTATTATTTCATTATATTATTATATTTTCTGCTTTGTTTCTTATTATTTCCAGTAGGGCCTGCCCTGACTTCGTCACTCTCTACCGAGGTTAGGCATAGCACTTACTGGGTACCATTGTGGTGTACTCATACTACATTTCTGCACGTTTCTTTGTGCAGATCTAGGTACTGCCTACCAGACCAGGTACCAGTGAGCTAGTCCGTACGTGGAGACTGTACATCTGCCAGCGTCCACCGACCTCGGAGTCCCCCTCTATCTTTATTATGTTGTTTCCTTATCTTCATTAGACTCTGATATATAGGGATATTTAGTGTTTCTCTTTAGAGCTTGTGACTCATATGTACCGGGTTTTGGGAGTTGTTATACTGGAATTGTAGTTTTTGTTTATAACAGATGTTGATATTTTGAGATTTGGCTTAATATTTCAGTTATTTTGCATACTTGATTAGGCTTACCTAGTCTTAGAGACTAGATGCCGTCATGATATCCTACGGAGGGAATTTGGGGTCGTGACAAGGAAGGAAATGAGGGCATAAGCTTTAATGGAATCAAATCGCACGATGAGGAATCAAGAAGGGAAGTGCTCCTAACAGCTCAGTAGCCTCTCGAAGATAAGTACAGACGTCTCCGTACCGATCCGCGTGACTCTACTAGACTCGCTCATGACTCGTGATACCAGTTGAACCTAGAGTTTTGATACCAAAGCTGTCATGACCCAAAACTCACTATAGACCGTGATGGCGCCCAACGTCGCCATTAGGCAAGCCAACAGTAAACTATCACGTTAATTGTTCATTTTATTACTTCCGAAATCATAAATTTTATTAAGGAAATTTATGCCCTTAATATCATGGGTTCATAAATAATTAGTACTGCATAAAAATAAAAGGTGATAATAATATGTGAATGCGTAAGCATTAACTTGAATATCCCCAAAATCCGGCGCCTCAAGTGCATGAACATTTATCAAGGAGTACAATAATAATACAATATATGTCTGGAATGTAAATAAGACAGGACAAAGAAAATAGTACGACAGAGACTTTGTGGGCTGCGATACGTAGCCCGAAATGAAGCTCACCATAAAGTCTCATCAGTAGCTGCGCCCATGCGCCCAGATGACCATCAAATGAACCTGCCAGATCCTGCACAGTTAGTACAGAAGTGCAACATGAGTACGTAAATCAACGCGTACCTAGTAAGTATCTAGCCTAACCCCGGAGAAGTAGTAAGGAGGGGTCGACATCGACACTTACTAGATGTCCAATAAAGCAATATGATAAATTCGTAAGCAGATATGAAGAACCACATAATAATGGGATAAAACGGTAACCAACCTATTCTTTCAAAATTCTTTTAATGACATAAATTTCTCAATCTAGCATCCTATCTCAATAGCTCGGAAAATATCAAGCGTGAATATCAAATGAATGAGGAATACCACATAAAAGGACAGGCATCAGTGGAAGTATAATCTCGTGAATATTCAGACTGCTAGCGATATAACGCACGATTATGCCGAGGTCATACGGCCCGATCTCAAATAATGTGTACACTATCAAGGGTCCAGCGGTACGAACCATAGATGCATCTATTATACTGCCGAGGCGTTTGGCCCACTCCACAAAAAAGGAAGAAAATTATCGAATTACGAGACACGTGCTTACAATACAATACATGAGCATAAAGTGAATATAATCTTTACCGTTTCTCAAGTGACTTGCCAACAACTCAAGGTGATAAGGCTCGGCCTAATATAGATATATATTTAAAAAAAAATCAATTTCAAGTATAAAATTCAATTAATAAAGCCAACAGAATTAGTTCAAATATTATATGATAAAGCCCTAAGTCTATTCGGACATAAACATGCTTTGGCTACGTATGAACTCTCGTCACCTCATGTATACGTAGCAACCACAACTAGTAGCACATAACAATTACATCGCCTAGGGGGTAGTTTTCCCCTCACAAGATTAGACAAGAGACTTACCTCGCTTCGAAGTTCCATAACCATCTCCAATGCCTCTCTAACACCTCAAACCAAAATTCCATCAATCCGAACTGGTCAAACAATCATGAAAAACCAATAAAAATATACTCCAACATCATACTTAATTAATTTATAAAAATTCTCAACTTCTCTCGAAAAGTCAATAAAGTCAACCCTCGGACCCACATGCCCGGATTCCAAAACTTTTCGAAGATAACCATTACAATAACATTACGAACTCAAATATATAATTTATTCCTAATTCCATTTATAGTGTCAAAATCCAAAAATACCAATTTCTAGGTTTTTCCTTAAAATCCCAAAAATTTCATAATTTTCATGTTTAAATCCACATATATTCCTTGTATGTAACCCACAACGGTAGGAATCACTTACCTCACGAAGGATGAATAGAATAGCACTCCAAAATCTCCCCCAAGGCCGGCTCCAATAAGAAAAATAAGGTGAAACGAGCGTAACCCACGCACTTAAATCAAGCATTCTGCCCAGCGACTTTCGCACTAATGGTCCATCAGCCGCACCTGCGGAAAAATTTCATCTGCAGGTGCGGTTCTCTCCAAGACCAGGCAAATCCGCTTATGTAGACCATATTCCGCTCCTACGTGACCGCTTTTGCGGTCCAGCCCTCGCTCCTGCACACTCGCACATGCGGAGACCATACTCCGCTTCTACGGAGCATTCTTCGCATATGCGGGCTCGCAGATGCGGAAATATCCTCGCATCTGTGACCATCCCAGCTGCAATCCAAATGCCGCTTTTGCCCACAACACCACACCTGCGGGGTCATAGCTGCGGCCAAAGTCTAGCAGGTGCGATTACACTAGAAGCATTAAGCTTCAAAAATCCTTTAAATCCAAAATTCGATCCTATTCCAATCCGATTCACGCCTGGGGCCCCCCAGGACCCATCCAAACATACCAACAAGTTTCAAAACAAGCCTCAAATCATGCCAAACAACATCAAAACTACTAATCGACGATCAAAACCTTTCTTTAATCTTCCAAACATTCAAACTTCGCCGAACGCGTCCGATTCATACTTAAACATCTCGGAATGACGCCAAACTTTACGCACAAGTTATAAATCACGATACAAACCTATTATAAGGCACGGAACCCCAAATGGACATTGATAACATCATAATCCACTTCAAATCAAACTTATGAAATTCTAAAACCTTCAAATGCCAACTTTCCACAACAAGCGCCGAGATGCTCTCGGCGGTCCGATACTCAATTTGAACATACGCCCAAGTTCAAAATCATCATATGAACCTATTAGAATATTCAAATCCCGATTCCAAAGTCGTTTACTCAAAATTCAAATTTTAGTCATTTCTTCCAACTTTAAGCTTCCAAAATGAGAATTTTCCATCCGAATCAACTCCGAACTTACCGAAATTCAATACCGACCACACGTACAAGTCATAAAACATGAAGTGAAGTTACTCACGGCCTCAAACCCCCAAATGATGCACTAGAGCTTAAAACGATCGGTCTGGTCATTACATTAGGGGTCTCGGGTGTGATTCGGAGTGGCTTAAGACCATTTTCCCTTTGTTTCTGATTGCTGGTTTCTAGTGTTTGGGCTGTTCATCGCGATCACCTAGATAGGCTCATGATCACGTATTGTTGGATGGGAGCTGGCGAAGTTGTTCTTCGCGATTGCAGGGATACGTTCGCGATCGCAGAAGGCATTAGTTTGAGGCATGAAGGTTTGGCCTTCGCGTTCACGGAGTTGGGCTCGCATTCGCGTAGGCAGATCAGGCAAAGGTTCGCGATTGCGTAGCTGTTGTTGTGTTCACGTAGAGGGAAATCTGGGGCAGCTGAATTTGGCCTTCCTGATCGCAAAGGTATTCCCGCAATCGCAAAGAGGAAGGTTCTGGGTAGATTTTTTTAAGTCTGAATTTTGCTCATTTCACTCATTTTTTGGGTGATCTTTGGAAAGCTTCAAGGGGAGGTTTTTATCATCTATTGCAAGGTATGTAATTCCTCCATATTGTTAGCTAATTACATGGATCTACAGGGATTTAAACATGAAAATTAATAGAAATTGTGAGATTTTGAAAAAAAATTTAAAATGGTATTTTTGAATTTTTACCACAAAACTAGACATGGAATTTGGAATAAATCATATATTTGAGTTCGTGTAATCACCGGTAAAGTTTATCTTCAAAAATTTTCGAAATCCGAGCAATTTTTATAACATCTTCAATGATATTTCAAGTATTAGATGTTAACAAACATTTGGATAAGTACGATGAGAATTAGCAACTTCAGTTATAGGCATTCTATATTTATAACAACATCTTAGGAATAAATAAGTATAATTTCACCTAGTAACTATTTCTTCAGGCATGAGTCTTGGTCTTAGTCTATATTGTTCATTCTTATCCTTAAATGCATTTAATCTAGGACTCATATTATTTTCTTAATTTATACCAACAACTCTTCTAACTAAAGTAATCTCATTTCTAAATAATTCAAGATTACTCCTAACAATTAAATTATAAATATAACATGCACACCTAACATGAAATATTTCAGGAAGTAATGGTCATAACTGCAATTTTAATATTGAAATAGTAGTATTGTTGTTAGAAACATTATTAAAAGACATAGACAAAACTTTTTCTTCAAGATTGTAAAATACATCAACTTAATGGATAGTATTACTTATAAATACAGCAGTATGACTTTGATCTTCATCATATTTAAAAGAATTAATATATTTTTGCATTATAAAATTATCATCTCTTCAACGGCATGTAACAGTCAAATAATTATCTTATCAAAGTAAGAGAAACTCTACAAGCAAAACTAGCAAACAAATAACGAATATATGTCTGGTATTGTCCAAAAGCCTAAAGATATCAGTTCTACAAGTACTTCTAGAAATACCTTTAAATAAAGGGTTATAAATTCTTTGAATTTAAGTAACAAGATATGGTGAAGAAGAAAAACTAAAAAGTAAATAATTTAAAAAAATCATTTTTAGCTAATTATTCCCGGTCTTTCAATATATCATATTTACTAAATAAATCACCAATACTTGGGTTACCTTTTCTTGGTCAGATTGTTCATCAGCACCCCATACAATAGGATGGTTATTTATCATGTGCCTATGAAGTTGACCTGTTCCCCTTGCTTAACCCGATCTCATGTTTATAAATTTCATAACAAATGTAGACATGTAATTTTCGACCCATGCGTCAGAATCACCTCTAATAGTCATAGTACTTTTAGAATATTTATTGGAGCCTATTTTTGTAGGAATTCGTTTTATTATTAAATTTAATTATGTTTTAGGAACAAAATTGAAATATACCAAATACAGTCCCAACTTTTATCTTTAATCATATTATTAAAATGCTTACTTCTGGATATTTGAAATCAGAGTTTCAGCTTTATTCCTAGCCCAAGTTTGGTAAACTTTTAAGATCCAAATTCAGAATTAAAAGCCCAAAAATTTCAACCCAATAACCTAGCCCACTCTTTCCCTCTCTGCCACGTATGAATAACCAACTCTGACAGAGAATATTTCCTCTCACACACACACGACCTCCGGGATGGATTTTCACTCGAATACTAACAGGTTTGGGGATCCTTCTAGAGAGAGGAGACGGTTATCTTTTCTTGAGGAACAAGAATAAGAGAGAGTCTAGCAGGTGAAGGATAGGGGGGATATACACAGCAATAGAAAAAAAAACAGAGAGGAATCAGAAGGAAGGACTCCAAGGAGGAGTCTTAGTTTGCTTTAGGTTAGTTTAAGGCCCAGAAAACAAACACCCAAAAAAAAGGGGGGGG
>MCJB01050889.1:43478-55478 GCA_002018475.1 Nicotiana obtusifolia | reverse complement strand
GGGGGGGAGCTCGAATCCATTTTGGCTTTCTTCCTCTTCAAAATTTCAAAAAAAAACCAGAAAACAGAGGAATTCACATTTCTCCTGTCTTCAAAAATCGATTTCGATCGAGGAGGTGTTGGAGTTCGATTTAGCTGCCGGTTCGAGTTCCAATCGTGGTCCGTAGCCTTGTTGCTTGTATTGACTTTCAATCCAGCAGATACTTTCGTCCAGGTTCATTTCTCAATTCTTGCTTATTTTGTTGGTATGATTTAAATATGATAGATCTGTGGATGCTTGTTTCCAATTTGTTAATTTCGTGAAATCGATATGCTCTAATTACACCTTAGTGAATAGGGTAAAGTGATTGATGTTTGATATAATCATTTAACAAAAGAAAATCAAAACAAACAATCAAATCATCTGCGTTTGGTGTTGAATCTGCGACTGCATAACTGATATGCGATTCGCATTTTGGACCTAATTGTCAGAAGCGTAGGGTCAACCTGTGTTCGGTGTTAAATCTGTGACCGCATAACTGATATGCGGTCCGCATTTTCAACTTGATTATCGTATTTTTGACATTAAAACCTTGCTCAAGACTCTGCTCCAATTTGCGATTTCAACGTATAATATGCGGTTCGCATACACGATTTGCGATCGTAAATAGGATCGCATTTTGACACAGGATACTGCGTGAAATTTTGTTCTAATCTGCGACCCTTATGCACAGAATGCAATTCGCATGAGGGATGCGATAGCATATCCCCATTTGCAATGATGATTTTACTCTTTTCTTGTCTGTAGTGGCTTTTTGGACCGGGTTTGGCTAAATGCATGAAATAAAAGTTAAAAGAACAAGGACATGAACTGAGCTTTTACCTTTTATTTATTTTAAATCTTATTTTTATTACACTGCTCGCTAGTATCATGTTTAGGCCGACCACACTTGGGTAGGCAATACTACGACGTTAGTTAATTTTGAGGTGAGAGGTCATTCCCTAGTTAAATTTATCCGGAAAATGCCCCGAAGGACTTATGTATTTGATATTCCGGGGAATGTCCCGAGGTATTTGTATGTGAAGACCAAAGTGAAACTCGTAGTATTTTAGTTCCGTTTTCCTTCTTTATTAGGTGGGAATGACCCCAAGCCTCTTGTGTGTTTTTTTTATCTCAGTTCAAATGTATTAAAAGCCAACTAAATCGAGTAGGCAACCGTGACTTCCACGGGATTCAGGGAATGCCTAATACCTTCTCCCCGAATCAAATGAACCCCCTTACCCAAATCTCTGGTATGAACCTGGCTTTGAGTTTAAGTTCTAACATGGTGGCCTGGCACACCGGAATCAATTGTCAGGTGGCGACTCTAAATTTTTCTTGATTAATCCTATCTTTTGTCACTTCCAAAATTGGAAACCCCTTTTGCGAGTTTTATTAAGCCTTTTTATTCTTCAAAAGGGTTTAGTAAAGCTCGTCCTAAAAAAGGAGGAGTGACAACAAATATTACATCTTACATAATTATTATATTATTCTAGTCTAGTAAGAAAATTTCAACACTTACTTTTCAATCTTCGATTCTTCTTAATAGGAAGAGGAGGCCTACCCATACTACTGCGACAGCCACCCTGGTAGTTTGACTACAAGTACCAGGTGTAGGTGGTGGTATTTTAAGATTATCAGGTGACTCAATATAATCTAAATTATCATCTACACCATAATCTTCTTGTAGTTGCTCATTATCTATATTTATATTTTCAGGTGAACTTTCAAAAATATGTGTAAAGCTAGTAGAAGAACCACCTCTTATTTTTTTGCTCTTACTAGTACCACCTCTACTCGTACATGCTTTTTTGACTGCTCTAAAATATATCTATTATGCAAATTAAATTTAAAAAAAAAATAACTAAATGAATAATTCTAAATAACAAAATGAAAGTAAACACCAAAGAAGAGAAAGAGATAGAACGAGTATATCGTGATGTCGCACTGAATTTGATATTTAAAAATTAAAAACCCACTCACTTCACTTGTATTTGTAATACCGCACTTCAAATTGATATTTTCTAATACGACACTTCTTGATAATTTTAATTTGTAGTGGCTATCGTAAATAAAATTGATAAAACTTGAAATAACAATTAATTGAGAGCAATTCAATAATCAAGAAAGAATTTGGAGAGAACTAGATAGAATAAAAGAGCAAATTGTGAGAAAAAATAAAAAAGAGAGGGGCTATTTATAATTTTTAAAAAGTTAAATTGTAATTTATCAATTATTAGGGTGCTATTTTTCTAATGGAGTAGGCCAAAACGGCCATTTTTGCAAAAAAGAGTCGTAAATTTTGACAGTTGGAAACGATCAAATTTTTTTTTTTAAATCATTGTGGGGTTGGAACCCGGTAAGGAACCGGTAACTCCTTACCGGCCAACCGGGCTTCGATGCATCGGTAAAGAGAAAAGGCTCGCCTTTGTCCGGTCCAAACCCCTACACAAGCCAACCAGTCCCATATCTTATTGGACTGGGCTGACCCGGGCTATACTGGGTCGTTAACTGTGATGACTCTATAGGTCATTTACAGTTTTACTTCATTTCTGTATTCTGAGACTTTGAGTACCTCTATTTAGCCTTCATCGATTTGCATATGCAGTCCGTGTCATTTTTTCCGAAGGCTTATATGAGAAAATTGATGAAAAAATGAAATCATGCCTTAAAATTTATTTGAGTTGACTTCGGTCAACAATTTGAGCAAACGGACCTGGATCAGTATTTTGACAGTCCCGGTGGGTCCGTATCATGATTTGGGACTCAAGCATATGCCCGGAATCGAATTCGAAAGTCCCTAACTTGATTTATCGTAATTTGTTGAAAACTAGAAGTTGAAAGGTTTAAATAATTCACAAATTTGACTGTAGTTTGACTTTATTGCTACCAGGTACGGATTTCGATTCCAGAACTTGGTATAGGTTTGTTTCAGTATTTAATGACTTTTTTGCAAAATTTGGTGCAAAACAAAATTGATTTGACGTGATTCGGACGTCCAGTTGAGAAATCGCATGTTCTTAAGTTTCATTGAGAATTTCATTAGTTTTGGTGTTCGATTCATAGTTCTAGGTGTTATTTTGGTATTCTGATCATGCAAGCGAGTTAATATAATGTTATTACACTTGTGTGCATGTTTGGTTTTGAGCCCGAGGGGCTCGGGTGAGTTTCAGATAGGCTACGGAGTGATTTTTGACTTAGAAACATAGCTGGTGCATGTTTACATCCGGTGTCGGATTGCAGATCTCGCATTTGCGATGTATGGCTCGCAAATGCGAGCCTCGCTTTTGCGAAGGATAGTTCGCATTTGCGAGCATGGGTTGGCTAGGCAGGATTCGCAATTGCGAGGAAAAGTTCGCATTTGCGGACATAACAGCGATCGCATTTGCGATCCAAGAGTCACAATTGCGACTCAATAGTGTTAGAGCAGGCTTCGCATTTGCGAAGTAAAAGTGCGCAATTGCAGAGGGTGTGTGTTTGCAATTGTGAATAAATTGTCGCATTTGCGACGAAGACAGGCTCAGGGACTTCTTCGCATTTGCGAGGGGTTGATCGCTTTTGCGGTCATCGCAATTGCGAACTATATAACGCAATTACGATAACTGTAGCTGGGTAAAAGAGGAAAAAAATAGGATTTAGCTCATTTCTTTCAAACTCTCAACCCTAAACACCCTAGAGGCGATTTTCCCAAGAGATTTTCTTCCTAAATTCATTCATAAGTGACTTTAATCTACCTCCTTTCAATTACCCATTAAATTTCATAAGATTTCAACATCAAATCTAGGATTTTCATGGTAGAAATTAGGGATTTGGGTATTATTAGGAATTTTTATAAAATTGGGATTTAGACCTCGAATTGAGGCCGGATTTCGAATTGAATTGCATAATCAGACTCGGGGATGAATGGGTGATCGGGTTTTGGTCCGAACCTCGGGTTTTGACCAAGCGGATTCGGGGTTGACTTTTGTTGAGTTTTTCAATACTGATCTAAATTGAATCTCCTTCATCCGTGGGTAGTTTCTAACGCTTATTTTGAATCGTTTGGTTAATAATTTGCTAGATTTGGTTGGTTTGGAGGCTTGTTCGAAAGGCAAGGCCGTGGTTGAACTTTGAGTTGATTGCGGAGTGAGGTAAGTGTTGGGTCTAACCTTGATTTGAGGGAATTAGGAACCCGTGAGCTATGTGCTATGTGAATTACATGTGTAGCGGCGTATATGCGAGGTGACGAGTGTATATACGCCGTCCAATTACTTGTTTCCATGCTTTCCCATATTTCATTAATTACTTCTTTCCATGACTTAACTGTTACATTACTTGTTTTCCCTATCTTCATTTCTTAATATTATGTCTTGTCTCCATGCCTTATTTGCTACATGCTTATTTGACTCCCATGCCATAATTGCTACTTGCCATTTAGCATTTCTTGTATTAAAATGTCCACCCCCTCCCTGATTCCATACTTATTTACTACTTGTCTCGATTTGTTTCCTTCATATGTCTAAATTGCCGTATGCCTTGTTGCCTTATAGTTTCGCAATAACTGTTGCCTTCATTGAAGTATTTTCACTTGCACGTATTGTTAAAAGTAGATAGCGTTGAGTTGGTAAAGTAGAGACATCCGAGTAGTTCAAGTCTCTTTAATTATCATTTTATTCTTCATTGCTCGTACATTTGTACTCTTGATGTATGACTCTTGTAAATCTTAGTTATTAAGTTACTATTGTTAATTGACATTGTCTGGGAAGCGGGTTGCACGCCGCAACAAAAATTGAAAAGAAATGAATAAAAAAGGCGGAATAAGGATGGACTATGATATTGACTGATGATTATATGGAGAGGTTTGGTTGCACGCCGCAACATGTTGATAAAAGTATATTTGTTGTGATTGTTGAATTGGCCTCGGTCATTAGAGATGAGTTATATGACTGGTTATTCGGGACTCTCTGCTGGTTGATTTGAGTTTCGTTGATATGAGTTACCTACTTTACTTCTATTCCTGTCTTTCTGTTGTTATTATTATTATTGCGTACAGGTTAATGTAAGTGACCCGCCTTAGCCTCGTCACTACTTCGTCGAGGTTAGGCTCGGCACTTACAAAGTACATGGGGCCGGTTATACTCACATCACACTCTGCACTTCTTGTGCAAATACCGGAGTTGATCCCAGCGGCATACATAGACTTGCTCGGATCCAGCTACCTAGAGGAGACTTGAGGTATAGCTGCACGGCGTCCGCAGCCCTGAAGTCCCCTTCTACTTCTTTTAGTTGTTCATTTGATTCAAACAATTATGTTTATTTCATACCATTATTTGTAGTATCTTAGACGCTCATGTATTCGTGACACCAAATATGGGGTTGTATTTGAATTTCGTCACTTATTAGCTTATTTATCTTGTTTCAGACCATTCAATTTCTTTATTGTCATCGTATTTGAAGTTTGTTAAAAATAATTAATAAATACATCTAATGTTGGCTTGCCTAGCAAGTGAAATGTTAGATGACATCACGGTCCCGAGTAAGTGTGGCTAACGGTCCGGTTCACACCGGAACGGACCGGTGAAAATCAGACCATTTTATTTCAGAATGCCGGTCCCGGGACGGTTTGTCCGTTTGAAACCGGATGAACTGGTACAAAAAAGAGCCGAACTGGCTGGACCGGATCGGTAAAAAAAATAGTTTAAAAACTAGCCATTAGCAACGACTCTATTGAGCTAATAGCCGTTGTCCAACGGCCAAAAACGGCCATTTTCATCCCAAAATCACCCGTAACTATTTTTTTTCCTATAAATACCCCATTATTTCATCATATCTTTCAGAAAATTTATCCAATTCTCTCAAATTCTCTACAATATTGTTATTTTGCTACTTTGACTATTTATGTAAATTATATAATTTTGCTTCTTTATCAAGTTTTAATGGAGTTGCTATCAAGTGAAGGTTCAAATTTCAACTTCACCTCAATCATACGGTTATATTTGGTTGATCGTTCCTACTTTCTACTCTTTTATTATTTTTTTGTCATATATTTATTTTATTTGCTATAATTATGTCTCAAAGAGGTTCAATTGGAACTAGTAGTGGGGGGCGGGCACGTGGTCGTTAGGGAAATAGGGGTAAAGGAATTGCCGGTAGTTCTAGTCAAACATAGATGATTCTCAATATTATCATGATTTTAGCTCTAATAATCCACTTGATTCTCGACACATAGAAGCGCAATATAACTATGAAACTGGAGTTAATTTAGAAGAACCACATGAATTTCAAGTTAGTCCACTTGAAGTTCAGTCTGACTTACCTCCTGTACCTCCTACTAGAGTCCCGGTTAAACGTAAGGACAGATCTGAGGTGTGGGAATTTGCGCAAAAGAAAGTTGAAAGTCAGACGGCCGTATGTGGTCTTTGTGGAATGGAGTGGGTTTTTAAAACTGA
This sequence comes from Nicotiana obtusifolia, assembly GCA_002018475.1. Lineage (NCBI taxonomy): Eukaryota > Viridiplantae > Streptophyta > Magnoliopsida > Solanales > Solanaceae > Nicotiana > Nicotiana obtusifolia. Next base: position 49,032 of record MCJB01050889.1, on the reverse strand, counting down.
GGGTAATGACGGTGGGACGGGTAAAATTAGGACTCACTTAAGAAATAAACTTTCTAAGGAATAGTCAATGCGGACGGGGGATATTTATTTAGGAACCGAACATGGGAAAGTAGCACATGATGAATCCTCGGGTATTCAAACAAAAATTAACCAAACAACAGGAGGGATTCTTACTTATGATAAACAAAGGGATAGGGAAAATATTGCTAAACTAGTTGCGGTAGAGGGTTTACCTTATAATTCTCCTTCTTCTACTGGTTTTGTTTGTTATATTCAGGCTACATATAATCCTTCTTTTAAAGGTTTTCCAAGAACTACTGTTAAAAATGATATTATTAAATTTAAGAACGAATATAGAGATTATTTGCGATATTTATTGACACTAGAGTATGCCTTACTACGGATATGAGTCGTTCTACAAATAATTATGATTATATTGCAGTTACTGTTCATTGGATAGATCCTGATTGGGTATTTCAAAAACGTATTATTGCTTATAAAGTTGTTGATGAACCACACACGGGTAATTATATTTCCAAAACAGTTTCATCAATTTGTCGTGCATATTGTTTAACTAACAAAGTTTTTAGTATTACAGTAGATAATGCTACAAACAACACAGAAGCACTAAGGAACTTGAGACCTATTTTGAACCCCTCTTTTGAGGAATTTTTTCATGTTAGATGTGCATGTCATATTTACAATTTAGTAGTAAAAGATGGTCTTGACTTGTTTAACCACATTATTGAAAAGGTGAAAGTAGCTATTGCTTTTATATTTAGAAATAAAAATCAAGAAAGAAAAAGAGAATGGGAAAGAGAATGTATAGAATTAGGAATGCTGATTACGAGAGTCCCAAAGGAAGTCTGTACTAGATGGAACACTTTATATGAAGCATTGACTGTCTCTTATGAATATAGAGAGCCTATTACTTAAATGTATAATAAGCATTTTATGGAACTTTATCACCTTAAAGAGGATGATTGGAACCTTGTTCAACATCTCCTTCAGTTTTTAGAAAAATTTTATCATGTTACTTTATAATTTTTCGGACAATATTATCCAACTACTCCTACCATGTTATATATTATATAGCTGGAATATCTGAATTATTGAAATTATATAGGCAATACGAAGCATATAAAGTGGTTGTAGAGGCTATGATTGAAAAATTTTAAAAATATTTTTCCCAATTCCCCAACTTTTTACATTGCTTCTGTGTTGCATCTTGCTTTTAAACTTAAGTTAACTGAACGACTTGTTAGAGAAATATATGCAAATTTAGAGATTAAACCTGTTGAAATTGCGACTAATAAATATCCAAGTGTAGAACATGCTTGTGCGAAAGTTCTTTCAGATACCGTGGCTGTTTTCACAAAGTATAGAGCTTGGGTAGATAGTGCTACACCAACTGCACCAATACAGTCAACCGGTGAAAGTTCTTCTCAAACGGGCAAAAGGCATGCGGGGATGAGCACTTTTGGAGGACTTGATCAAAAGTTGCTTTCAGAACAAGACGAGTACAGGGAGGAATACAGCGAATTACAAGTCTATTTAATTCAATATCCAAAGAAACGTACAAGTTTTAAAACTCATAATTTATTGGATTATTGGAAGAATCAAGAATCACAGTTTCCAATACTTACAAAATTCACCCGAAATATATTAAAATTTCAAGTTTCTTCAGTTGCATCGGAGAATGCTTTTAGTCAAGGAAGATTTCAAATTGGAGATCACAGACATTCGTTGAGAGGAGAGGCAATGGAGACAGGAGTTTTATTCAGGGATTGGATCAGAGCAGAGCGAAGAAACTTTAGAATACCAGAACTTTCTCAGAAAAAAGAAAAACCGCATCTTGATCAAATTTTGGGCGACAGAACAAGTGAAGAAGGAAGTCAAACAGGCAATGAAGAAGAAGATGAAGAAGAACAAGACGAAGATGATGAACCGGAACAACAACAACCAGTTCCTAAAGAAAAGCCTACGGCTATATTAAAAAAATTAGTCAATATGTTAAAAAGAATGTAATTGTTCTACATTAGAATACACTACCATAAAATTGCTCCAAATCTTGGAATTCCATTACAAGTTCACAACTCTTGTCTTCTTCTTTTTTTTTAATTTATTCTTTGCGCAAAAATACTATAATTAATTACTAGTTTCTAATTGATTCAAATTTCAAGGTTTGAATCTAATTTTAAACTTTGAAACTAATTCAAAGTTTGAAAAAATATTACAAGTTTTTGAATTCTAAGTTTGAACTTTGAAACAAACTAAACATTTCAAATATATATATATGATACTTCTTAATTGTTAATTGAATGAAATTGTAATGGGTATGAATTGACGTAGATGCTTTTATTTTATTGGACCACTATAAATTCTTTATTCGTCGAACGAGTAGTTTAAACCTATCGATTTTTGATATCATTTATCTACTTTGAAACCATTATTATAACTATAATATAGAAATCCATTTTTTTTTCAATCTAAATTAAGCTAGGAGTCTCATTAACCAACCACTAGTTTTAATTGACCAAGCAAAAATATCATTCTTTTAGATTCGAACTAAGTCTTCGTAATTCGGAATTTTTTTCGAATTTATAGTTTATTCATTTTTTATTTGAGGTAAATTCGAAATTGTTCGAATTGTGTAATCATCAATTACTGACATTGGTAAGCGACCCAAAGCGATTTGATTATAATTCAATTCGTGACGATCATACGTAGAAAGTTCATATTCTTCGGTCATTGATAAACAATTTGTTGGACAATACTCAACGCAATTACCACAAAATATACAGATTCCAAAATCAATACTGTAATTAAGCAATCGTTTCTTTCGAATATCAGTTTCCAACTTCCAATCAACAACGGGTAAATCTATAGGACATACACGCACACATACTTCACAAGCAATGCATTTATCAAATTCAAAGTGGATTCGGCCTCGGAAACGTTCCGATGTGATCAATTTTTCGTAGGGGTATTGAATACTTACAGGTAAACGATTTGCGTGGGACAGGGTAATCATGAAACCTTGGCCGATGTATCTGGCGGCTCGTATTATTTGTTGACCATAATTTATGAATTCAGTTATCATAGGGAGCATATTTAGAATATCTATAAAAAAGATTTTATGCTTATTTTGTTTGTTATATTCAGGCTACATATAATCCTTTGTTTTAAAGGTTTTCCAAGAACTACTGTTAAAAATGATATTATTAAATTTAAGAACGAATATAGAGATTATTTGCGATATTTATTGACACTAGAGTATGCCTTACTATGGATATGAGTCGTTCTACAAATAATTATGATTATATTACAGTTACTGTTCATTGAATAGATCCTGATTAGGTATTTCAAAAATGTATTATTGCTTATAAAGTTGTTGACGAACCACACACGGGTAATTATATTTCCAAAACAGTTTCATCAATTTATCGTGCATATTGTTTAACTAACAAAGTTTTTAGTATTACAGTAGATGATGCTACAAACAACACAGAAGCACTAAGGAACTTGAGACCTATTTTGAACCCCTCTTTTGAGGAATTTTTTCATGTTAGATGTGCATGGCATATTTACAATTTAGTAGTAAAAGATGGTCTTGACTTGTTTAACCACATTATTGAAAAGGTGAAAGTAGCTATTGCTTTTATATTTAGAAATAAAAATCAAGAAAGAAAAAAAGAATGGGAAAGAGAATGTATAGAATTAGGAATGCTGATTACGAGAGTCCCAAAGGAAGTCTGTACTAGATGGAACACTTTATATGAAGCATTGACTGTCTCTTATGAATATAGAGAGCCTATTACTTAAATGTATAATAAGCATTTTATGGAACTTTATCATCTTAAAGAGGATGATTGGAACCTTGTTCAACATCTCCTTCAGTTTTTAGAAAAATTTTATCATGCTACTTTATAATTTTTCAGACAATATTATCCAATACTCCTACCATGTTATATATTATATAACTGGAATATCTGAATTATTGAAATTATATAGGCAATACGAAGCATATAAAGTGGTTGTAGAGGCTATGATTGAAAAATTTTAAAAATATTTTTCCCAATTCCCCAGCTTTTTACATTGCTTTTGTGTTGCATCTTGCTTTTAAACTTAAGTTAACTGAACGACTTGTTAGAGAAATATATGCAAATTTAGAGATTAAACATGTTGAAATTGCGACTAATAAATATCCAAGTGTAGAACATGCTTGTGCGAAAGTTCTTTCAGATACCGTGGCTGTTTTCGCAAAGTATAGAGCTTGGGTAGATAGTGCTACACCAACTGCACCAATACAGTCAACCGGTGAAAGTTCTTCTCAAATAGGCAAAAGGCATGCGGGGATGAGCGCTTTTGGAGGACTTGATCAAAAGTTGCTTTCAGAACAAGACGAGTACAGGGAGGAATACAGCAAGTTCCAAGTCTATTTAATTCAATATCCAAAGAAACGTACAAGTTTTGGAACTCATAATTTATTGGATTATTGGAAGAATCAAGAATCACAGTTTCCAATACTTACAAAATTGACCCGAAATATATTAACAATTCAAGCTTCATCAGTTGCATCGGACAGTGCTTTTAGTCAACGATGATTTCAAATTGGAGATCACAGACATTCGTTGAGAGGAGAGGCAATGGAGACAGGAGTTTTATTCAGGGATTGGATCAGAGCAGAGTGAAGAAACTTTGGAATACCAGAACTTTCTCAGAAAAAAGAAAAACCGCATCTTGATCAAATTTTGGGCGACAGAACAAGTGAAGAAGGAAGTCAAACAGGCAATGAAGAAGAGGATGAAGAAGAACAAGACGAAGATGATGAACCGGAACAACAACAAACAGTTCCTAAAGAAAAGCCTACGGCTATCTTAAAAAAATTAGCGAATATGTTAAAAAGAATGTAATTTTCTACATTAGAATACACTACCATAAAATTGCTCCAAATCTTGGAATTCCATTACAAGTTCACAACTCTTGTCTTCTTTTTTTTTTTTAATTTATTCTTTGCGCAAAAATACTATAATTAATTACTAGTTTCTAATTGATTCAAATTTCAAGGTTTGAATCTAATTTTAAACTTTGAAACTAATTCAAAGTTTGAAAAAATATTACAAGTTTTTGAATTCTAAGTTTGAACTTTGAAACAAACTAAACATTTCAAATATATATATATGATACTTCTTAATTGTTATGATACTTCTTAATTGTTAATTGAATGAAATTGTAATGGGTATGAATTGACGTAGATGCTTTTATTTTATTGGACCACTATAAATTCTTTATTCGTCGAACGAGTAGTTTAAACCTATCGATTTTTGATATCATTTATCTACTTTGAAACCATTATTATAACTATAATATAGAAATCCATTTTTTTTTCAATCTAAATTAAGCTAGGAGTCTCATTAACCAACCACTAGTTTTAATTGACCAAGCAAAAATATCATTCTTTTAGATTCGAACTAAGTCTTCGTAATTCGGAATTTTTTTCGAATTTATAGTTTATTCATTTTTTATTTGAGGTAAATTCGAAATTGTTCGA
>MCJB01050889.1:11354-42309 GCA_002018475.1 Nicotiana obtusifolia | reverse complement strand
TTGTCAATAATAGATTACCTAGAGAGATAGGTAAAAGAAATTTCCACCCAAGATTTAATAGTTGGTCCATTCTCAGCATCGGTAAAGTCCATCTTGTTGAAATAGGAATGAACAAAAACAAATAAGTTTTGGCTAATGTGATAAAGATACCAATTAGTGTTCCAAAGACTTTACCCCTTTTATTTTGTGCCAAATAGCTCAGGAACAAATATGTACGGAATAGAAAGATTCCAACTTCCCAAGTAAAGAACTGTTACAAATAATGAAGAAACTAGTAGATTCAGATATGAAGCAATGTAAAATAAACCAAATTTGATACCTGAATATTCGGTTTGATACCCTGCTACTAATTCTTCTTCTGCTTCTGGTAAATCAAAAGGTAATCTTTCACACTCGGCTAGAGAAGAAATTAAAAAAACGATAAACCCGATGGGTTGACGCCACAAATTCCACCCCCAAAAACCATATTTTGACTGCGCTTCCACTATATCAACTGTACTTAAACTGTTAGATAATCATAGTCGATGATAACATCACTGTGCCCATCGCTATTACAGAGGTGAGATTTTCACCTCATACGGCTCCTCAGAGGTCACAAATAAATCTAAAGACCCTTCCTATTCTTTATCTTGATATGTTTGTCAGATAGAGTCAAAATCTATCCTAAGGTCCCAAATTAGACCAATGGAATTCTTTCTGCTATATTTTAAACTAATAAATAAGGGCTTCTGAATTGATCTCATCTTTTAAGAATTTTCATTTTTCTTTGTTGATTAATAACCTTATCATTAAATATCATTAAATAAAATGCGCTTTATAGCAATATCACATATACATTTCAACCTCGAATTTTCAATTACGAAAAAAATTAGAGAGTCCATTAGTTCATGAATCATGACAAAAAATTTCTCTCTCGAAATAGAAATCAAAATGGAATTATAGGAAAGAAAGAATAAAAACAAAAAAAGAAAAAAGTAAGAAAAAAAAGACATCTCCCCTTTTTGCTTTTGCAATTAGATTCTTTTCTTTCTATTTCTATTTTATTTCATTCCTATTCTCCTTTCTCAGAAAAAGGGCATTTAACCAAAGTAAAAGATTACTTCGTTCTTGATAGTTATTTACTTACTCAGTGGATAGGAACATACTCTGGATCAGAATCATGGGGAGTACTTCTTGATCATTTCTACGAACGTAAAGCCCCAATCAGAATTCCTTTTATGTACAGAAATATCCTCTTGGATAATACGGTAATCGACAGTAAAAACTCCATACAGTTGATCTTTTGAACCCGCTTCAAGCTATCATGACAATTCACCAATCTTGGGGTAAACAATCTCTATTGCTTATGTTTACTTTTTTCACCCTTTGANCGTAGCAAACATGCTAATTAAAATAGATTTATCAATATTAGAATCTAGATGATTAATACTAATTATTCAACAAATTTGATTGGTTGATACGAGTTAATTTTCTGTTATGGTAAATTGATGAAACAATAGCCAGTCCAATGGCTGCTTCAGCGGCTGCAATAGCTATAACAAAAATTGAGAAAATGTCTCCTTTTAATTGACGATTATCAAAAAAATCAGAAAATGTTACAAAATTTATATTAACCGCATTCAATATAAGTTCAAGACACATAAGGGCTCTAACCATATTTTGACTTGTGATCAATCCATAGATCCCGATAGAAAATAAATAGGCACTCAAAACAAGTACATGTTCGAGAATCATTAAACAACTCCTTATCAATCTCGACTCCTTTCAATATGAACAATAATTCAACCGATTTAATTGACTAGTATATAACAAGTATGGAACAAGAAATATATTGGTACTAGATTAACCTAAAGTCTTTCTATTTATACAATAGGAATTCAAATAGAATTAAAGGAAAATGAATGTGATAAGACAGAACAAAATTTTATTTGAATTCCAAGTTATAATAGAAATTTTTTATTGACGAGCTACAGCAATTGCACCTATTAAAGCAACTAAAAGGATTACTGAAATCAGTTCAAATGGAAGAAAAAAATCTGTTGATAAATGAATTCCAATTTGTTGACTATTACTTATAAAATCTTGCTCTATAATCTGGTTTGATCTTGTAGTCCAAATAATCCCGTACCATGACGTATCTGAAATAGTAGTAATTAGTGAAATAAAAAGACTTATACATACCATCGTAGTAGTTCCATCTCCTACGGTCCAAAGATAAAAATCTTTGTAATATTCTGAACCATTCATGAACATCACAGCAAAAATGATTAAAACATTTATAGCTCCTACGTAAATAAGTAGCTGCGCAGCAACTACAAAATAGGAGTTAGATAGAATATAGAATAACGATGTACAAACAAGAACCAATCCCAAGGAAAAGGCAGAATAAATTGGATTGGGAAGTAATACCACTCCTAGACCCCCTAATATAAGACCCGATCCTAGAAAGATTAAAAGAAAATCATGTATTGGTTCAGATAAATCCATTTTTTATAAAAAATCAAAAACGAAGAATTTCATGACTTTATTGACCTGACCAGGAAAAAAGAAGTTTTTTAATTTTTTATGATACTTCTTAATTGTTAATTGAATGAAATTGTAATGGGTATGAATTGACGTAGATGCTTTTATTTTATTGGACCACTATAAATTTTTTATTCGTCGAACGAGTAGTTTAAACCTATCGATTTTTGATATCATTTATCTACTTTGAAACCATTATTATAACTATAATATAGAAATTCGTTTTGTTTTCAATCTAAATTAAGCTAGGAGTCTCATTAACCAACCACTAGTTTGAATTGACCAAGCAAAAATATCATTCTTTTAGATCCGAACTAAGCCTTCGTAATTCGGAATTTTTTTCGAATTTATAGTTTATTCATTTTTTATTTGAGGTAAATTCGAAATTGTTCGAATTGTGTAATCATCAATTACTGACATTGGTAAGCGACCCAAAGCGATTTGATTATAATTCAATTCGTGACGATCATACGTAGAAAGTTCATATTCTTCGGTCATTGATAAACAATTTGTTGGACAATACTCAACGCAATTACCACAAAATATACAGATTCCAAAATCAATACTGTAATTAAGCAATCGTTTCTTTCGAATATCAGTTTCCAACTTCCAATCAACAACGGGTAAATCTATAGGACATACACGCACACATACTTCACAAGCAATGCATTTATCAAATTCAAAGTGGATTCGGCCTCGGAAACGTTCCGATGTGATCAATTTTTCGTAGGGGTATTGAATAGTTACAGGTAAACGATTTGCGTGGGACAGGGTAATCATGAAACCTTGGCCGATGTATCTGGCGGCTCGTATTGTTTGTTGACCATAATTTATGAATTCAGTTATCATAGGGAGCATATTTAGAATATCTATAAAAAAGATTTTATGCTTGTTTCTTTCTCTTGTTTGAGACAAGTCGTGAATCTAGAATATTGTAGTCTTTTACAGTGAAAGATGTTGGGACGAAGTTGTCAATAATAGATTACCTAGAGAGATAGGTAAAAGAAATTTCCACCCAAGATTTAATAGTTGGTCCATTCGCAGCCTCGGTAAAGTCCATCTTGTTGCAATAGGAATGAACAAAAACAAATAAGTTTTGGCTAAAGATACCAATTAGTGTTCCAAAGACTTTACCCCTTTTATTTATGCCAAATAGCTCAGGAACAAATATGTACGGAATAGAAAGATTCCAACCTCCCAAGTAAAGAACTGTTACAAATAATGAAGAAACTAGTAGATTCAGATATGAAGCAATGTAAAATAAACCAAATTTGATACCTGAATATTCGGTTTGATACCCTGCTACTAATTCTTCTTCTGCTTCTGGTAAATCAAAAGGTAATCTTTCACACTCGACTAGAGAAGAAATTAGAAAAATGATAAACTCGATGGGTTGACGCCACAAAACTGTTAGATAATCATAGTCGATGATAACATCACTGTGCCCATCGCTATTACAAAACCGTACGTGAGATTTTCACCTCATACGGCTCCATAGAGGTTACAAATAAATCTAAAGACCCTTTCCTATTCTTTATCTTGATATGTTTGTCAGATAGAGTCAAAATCTATCCTAAGGTCCCAAATTAGACCAATGGAATTCTGTCTGCTATATTTAAAACTAATAAATACGGGCTTCTGAATTGATCTCATCTTTTAAGAATTTTCATTTTTTCTTTGTTGATTAATAACCTTATCATTAAATATCATTAAATAAAATGCGCTTTATAGCAATATCACATATACATTTCAACCTCGAATTCTCAATTACGAAAAAAATTAGAGAGTCCATTAGTTCATGAATCATGACAAAAAATTTCTCTCTCGAAATAGAAATCAAAATGGAATTATAGGAAAGAAAGAATAAAAACAAAAAAAGAAAAAAGTAAGAAAAAAAAGACATCCCCCCTTTTTGCTTTTGCAATTAGATTCTTTTCTTTCTATTTCTATTTTATTTCATTCCTATTCTCCTTTCTCAGAAAAAGGGCCTTTAACCAAAGTAAAAGATTACTTCGTTCTTGATAGTTATTTACTTACTCAGTGGATAGGAACATACTCTGGATCAGAATCATGGGGAGTACTTCTTGATCATTTCTACGAACGTAAAGCCCCAATCCGAATTCCTTTTATGTACAGAAATATCCTCTTGGATAACTTACATAATCTCAATTACTAATCCTTTGTGTATCTTGGTCTTCCTAACCATCCACTCATTTTTGCTTTCAACCTCCCGTTGTGGAAATACATCTATGGTAATAGACAGTAAAAACTCCATACAGTTGATCTTTTGAACCCACTTCAAGCTATCATGACAATTCACCAATCTTGGGGTAAACAATCTCTATTGCTTATGTTTACTTTTTTCACCATTTGATTCTTGTACATAGGAAATGAGACTCAACCTTTTTACTGCAAATTTAGAAGCCGTTTTCTTTAACTCATATAACTATCTGGTTTAATTCATCAACCCAAATGCTGAATAAAAATGAAAATATATATATTCAATCAAATCTTTTTACCTTTGTTTCTAGAAAGAAAAGAATTTGGAGAAATTTTAGGTCTCACCGAATCACACGTAGAGATATTGATAACACACATACAGCTAATGGTATTTCATAACTAATTGATTGAGCAGCTGCCCGTAGACCACCTAAAAAGGAATATTTATTATTTGATCCATATCCCGACATAAGAAGTCCAACGGGAGCAATACTTGAAATGGCAATCCAGAAAAAAATACCAATACTAAGATCGGCTAGAACAAGATGATCACCAAAAGGAATTACTGAATAACTTAGAAAGATGGATATTACTGCTATGGATGGTCCGATACTGAATAAACGAGTATCTCCTGTAGATGGAATAAGGTTCTCTTTCAAAAGTAGTTTTGTCCCATCTGCTATAGCTTGAAGAATTCCTAAAGAGCCAGCATATTCAGGTCCGATACGTTGTTGTATTCCTGCAGATATTTCTCTTTCTAACCAAACAATTACTAGTACACCTATTGTGATTCCTAATACAAGAGTCAAAATAGGGAAAAGAATCCATATGATCCCATAGACTTCTTTTAAGAATTCCAATTTGGAAAAAGAATTGATAGTTTCTATTTCTGTTGTATCAATTATCATTTCAACGATCAACTTCTCCCATAATGATATCAATGCTACCTAGTATTGTCATAATATCAGCCAATTTCATTCTTTTAACTAACTGAGGACGAATTTGCAAATTGATAAAACCTGGTGGGCGAATTTTCCATCTCCAAGGAAAAACGCTCTGATCTCCTATGAGAAAAATTTCCAATTCTCCTTTTGGGGCTTCAACTCTCACATAAAGTTCTTGTTTCGACAATTCAAAAGTTGGAGAAGGTTTTTTACTAATAAACCGATATTCAAAATCATTCCATTCGGGTTCTTTTAATCTGTCAAAACATCAGATTTCTAAATTTTCGTAAGGCCCTCCTGGAATTCCTTCCAGAGCCTGTTGAATAATCTTTATGGATTCTGTCATTTCACTGATTTGTACTAAATAACGAGCTAATGAATCCCCTTCTCGTTGCCATTGAACCTGCCAATCAAATTCATCGTAAGACTCATAGTGATCAACTTTACGAAGATCCCATTCTATTCCGGAAGCTCGTAGCATTGGTCCCGATAAACCCCAATTTAATGCTTCATCTCCCCCAATAATGCCTACGCCTTCAACTCGTTCTAAAAAAATAGGATTCTGGGTAATAAGTTTTTGATACTCAGCAACCCCTGTTAAAAAATAATCGCAAAAATCCAAACATTTATCTATCCAGCCATAGGGTAGATCGGCAGCCACTCCCCCAATACGAAAATAATTATGCATCATTCGCATACCGGTGGCAGCTTCGAAGAGGTCATATATCAATTCTCTTTCTCGAAAAATATAGAAGAAAGGGGTCTGCGCACCAATATCCGCCATAAAAGGGCCTAGCCATAACAAATGAGAAGCTATCCGACTCAACTCCAACATAATGACTCTGATATAGCTAGCCCTTTTAGGTACTTGAATATTGCCTAATTGTTCGGGTCCATTTATGGTTATTGCTTCTGTGAACATAGTAGCTAAATAATCCCAACGTGTTACATAAGGCAAATATTGTATAATTGTTCGGTTTTCCGCAATTTTCTCCATCCCTCTATGTAAATAACCCAATATTGGTTCGCAGTCGACAACATCTTCACCATCTAGAATAACAATGAGTCGAAGAACACCGTGCATTGATGGGTGCTGAGGCCCCATATTGACTATCATGAGGTCTTTTCTTGAAGTTGGTGCAGTCATAAGTTTTTTACCGATTCATTCTTCCATGAATTGCTGAAAGTGAAAAGAAGTTCATCAAAATTTAATCGAAACACATAAGTGAAAATGAAATGACTCTTCAAATAAATAAAATTAACGAGTTTTTGTCTCTTGAATGTCCAACTGATTAATTAATTTTTTATAACGTACTCTATTTTTTTTTTTGACAAATAAGTTAGCAGTCGTTGACGTTTTCCCAAAATTTTCTTCAAACCTCTCTGAGATAAATAGTCTTTTTTGTGCAATTCTAAATGTGAAGTAAGTCTCCGTATCTTATTAGTGAAATTGAATACTTGAAATTCAACAGATCCTCTCTTTTCTTCTTGAGAAATAACTGAAATGACAGAATTTTTGACCATAAAAGAATTTCCCCTTGTCTTTATTTTACAGATATGGATTTTATCGAATTTTATCGATCGGTAATAATAATGCCAGTAATTTGAACGTGGTATATAGACTTAATTTCTTTATGAACTCCTAATTTTATCAATTCCAATAAATTAATCAAATTCAAAATTTGATTCAGATAGGAATCCAAAAAGATGGTAGGTACATTTTTTTCATTCACAAAAGCGACTAATTTAAACCTAAAATCCTAAAATGAAGAAGATTCTTTTGATTCATTTCTAGATCTAATCGATACCTTATTGATTTAGTATCGTCTACTCGAATTAGACTCGAATGAGATGTAAGACAAAGCGTGTGTACATTTGTTTACTTTCAGATACTCTATACGAGACAGGGTATATAATACTATCAATTTATTTTCAATCGTGGATACATATTATCCTTAAGATACTGAAACGACTACCATTATTGGTATCAAACCAATAATGATTCATACAAGCTAAATCTTCTAATCGATAATTAGGCCAAAGAAAGAACTTCAATTTAATTAATTCATTTTTCTCTTTATAAAGAGGTTTCTTTTCATCCAAAAATTGACTCCAGTTTTTTACATTGTTTTCGTTGCAAAATACTGAATTTCTATCGAAGCCATTCCAATTCAAAGAATTAAAAAAAACTTCGAATTCTCAATTCTCTACGACGTCTAGACCATAAAATATTTTCAGGAACAAGCAAATCAAAATGATTTTTGTCTGTATTTATTCTTTGAGTTTGAGGTTGCAGAATAAATTCATCAAAATTATTTTTATCAACATATCTTTGTTCTGGGTATCTTTGATTAGTTTGGTGTTTACTTTTATGAACCAATGAAATACCTATGGTTTGATACATAATAAATTGTCCATTATTTTTTACAGACAACCGAATAGGTTCGATAATCAATATCCCCTTCTTCATCAATTCTGTAAGAGTTAAATTCTTCTGAATCAGCATTATATCCAAACTCATTTCTCTCCTTTGAATTGACGATATAGCAATTTTGCTTGGATTTATCAGTCGAAGCAGGAGACAATATACCTTGATATTCTCGATCATTCTTTGATTCAAAGCATCGTTCCATCTCAATTGAAAAAGCAAATAACGTTTCAAGAACAAATCTAGTTCTGCTTCCGTGTTGCTTTTGTATTGTTTTTTCTTTTTACCCTTCTTTGTGTCTGATTCCGCGTAATCATTTTTAAGAGCATTTTGATGTTTTGAGAGAACAGGGCCCAGATTTCCTTTGTTTTCTATATCTGATCCACGCTCTTTTTCTCCTTGACTTGCGGATTCTTTTGCTTCTTGAATTCGATTCTTTATTTTTTTATTTGATCGTAGAAAAAAGTTTTGTTTTTGATTTTTATTGATGTTTTTATTTTGACTAACATTTTCATTTGTATTCAAATTTAAAAGAAGTAATTTACTTGGTATAATCCACGGTTTTATTTTATATACATTATAAAGTGGTACAAATTCTAGGAAGAACCAAAATTCCAGATTCAATATAGGACGATTTAATATTTTTTCATTCATTCCCATCCAATCAAAAAAGTCTTTTTTCGAATTTTTTTGATTGTTTTCTGCATTTTGATGAATCGTAAGATAAAAAAGGCCTTTTTTCTCAATTTTATCAATTATTTGATAATTATTAATACCAATTTTAGTATTTGGATTACTGTTGGTATCGATCTTAACCCAAGCCTCAATATCTTCTTTTTGTCTAAGGGAAAAATGGATAATTTTCCAATCAAAATATTTTCTATCGAGATTTCTTTCTATATATAGAATATTGCCTTTTGTTAGATAATTATTGATATGAACATTGCCGAGCATATCAAAAAAGTTGTGTTTGGACGTGTTGGAATTAGAAGAAATTTCGAGGTTCTTATTTACTTGAAAGGGTAATCTAGAAATAAAAGAGTCATTTTTTTTTTCATAATTAATCGATTTATATGCTAAAAGATCATATCTATAATATTTTTTAAAATTATCTTTTTGGTTTGCTAATGAATAGAGTTCAGAATCATTTTCTTTTTTGTAATGAATTGATTGGTCTTTTTCATATGAATTCCATTTGTTTAAATTTCTATTTTGAACCATACAACTTTGATTAACCCTATTTCGCCATTTTTGTGGCATTAATCTAGGCCATCTAATCTGAGATAAATCGTATTGATAATGCCGTCTTAACCAGTTTTTCCATTGATTGATTCTATAACTCTGAAGTTTTTTATGTTTTTAATTCAGAGTGAAATATTCCTAGTGTTCTAAAATAGTCCTTTATTTTAGTCTTAAGGAAAAAAGACGCTCTGTTATATTGAAGAACAGATCTTAATTTAGACAACTTAATAACTCGGGTTTGTGATAATCTGTAAAATACATATGCTTGTGACAAGTAGGATAAATCAAAATATATATATATACATATATATATATATATATATACACTTTGTTGTTATATTTTCAAAAACTTAAAATTATCCATTACTTTAAATGAAAAATAAATAAAAAATAAATAAATAAAAATTTACCGGCCGGACCGGAAAAATTGGGGTACCGATAGCCGGTGCCGGTCACGAACTGGCTTGCATCAAATAGGACCGGCGGGCCCGAACCGGTAAGACCGATTTGGTCCGGTCTTGAAACCTTCCAGTACCGGACCGGATCGGACCCGGAGAAAAGTTCCGATCCGTGATCGGACCGGACCACTAACCACCCCTAATCCCGAGGATGAAAATTTCAGATCGTGATATTTACGGAATGGCTCGGTCCATAACTGGTTTACTTGATATCCCCTCTTTGCACTCTAGCATTTCCCCTCAGCTTTGATTTTACACTTCAATAATAACATGAAACATAATTTACCAAATGAGAAGAAATAATAATTTTTCAATGTATTATTTACTAGAAGTGATTATTAATTTTCAAGTGCTGACTTATCCAAAAATCATATCTCTTATTTTGTTACGTGATACGTGATTCTTGAGTGCGGGCTCCAATACTAACTAAGATTATTATAATATAGTTGGATAGACTTACCTTTTGTGTGAATATAGTATATGTAGAAAGTTTAACATATAAGATTTTAAACAATTATGTTAAAGTTTCACGTTAGATATTTTTGATAAATCATTTTTCAATATCAAATATCTCCCCCCAACTTTGAACATTAGATATTCTTTCACTTTTGTCCCAAGTTAACATTTTAAATTCATATTTTATCCTTTAAATTTTCAACCTTTATCTCATTTTACTTTGTTAAGAGTGACCTATTTTCCTTTTCTAATCCATATTAGTATCTAACTATGCGCTTTGCATGTGTACCAATATTAATGAGTATACAATTTTTAAAGCTATAGAAATATTATTAAACGCTTTGTTCGAGTTATGAATATGATGAATATTAATTCTATTCAGTTAGTTCAAGAAAAGAAGATATCCTCGCCCGCGAAGGTCTTCGAATCTTCTATTGTAATTTTAATCTTTTTCTCAGATGCCTTATTGTAAGTTTTGGTTGCGCTTTCAATTACTGAAGTTATTTGATAGTCATCTTAATTTGTTTTGGATTAATTAGCAGATATATTTGGTATTAAAAAAAGTTTAACGAAAAAGACGAAATACCTGTATTTCTTTAGGGGCAGGCATTCGATATTTCGGTTCAGTATTTCGGTATTCTGTTTATCAATTATTTATACCAAATATGTACCAACGTAGTTTAGTATGGTTCGATATTTCTTATTTGGTTCAGTACAATTTTGGTTTGATACATTAACAGATTCCTGTCTTTTTAAAGGATTATCAATTATCATAATGTACACATTGACGATTAACATATGTTCAGGCTTGACAAAAAAAAAAGGAAGAACGAGCACCAACACTTAGCCAATTGCAGCAGCAACTAAGAGCAACAGTCATTCTAAATTTCTAACTTTTCAATTGGAGCAACAACTAACGAGTTACCTGGTCCAGCTCACAAGATTCAGTTACACATCTATTGGAGCCTCAAAGACATTCTAAGCAGCAGCTAATTAATGTTAAGAATCCAATCAAACATTCTATAGTAACAGCAGTCATTCTATACTGACCTATGGAAGCATACAATAAGTAAAAACGTTTGATATTTTGAATCGAAATATCGGAATCTTAAAACCGAGAATCGTACTGTATACTGAACTTTTAAAAAATTAATAGCGAATCAATACCAGAATACTTAAATCAAAGTATCTAATTAATTCTGTTCTGTCCGAATTTTCAATTTTTCGGATTTTAGATCCACCCGTAATGTCTTTGGAGTCAAACAATTCCTAATTGTTGTTGCTTTTTGTGAAAACGACCCTCAGGCTTGGACGATACATATGTAAAATTTCTTAGATAGTTGAACTATCTTTAAAAAAGTCTCTAATACCTAAATCACCATAATTTTTCATTTTGTCTCTGTAAAATACTTATAATTTGTGAAAATATATGTCTCCAATCAAACTGATATACGTATAAGCCAAAAACCTCTTCTAAAAATCTTCCAGAAATCTAAAATGCCAAAGTTGAAATTTGAGATGATTTGATACTTTTGAGTAACTTTAATAAGTAGACTCGAAGAAAAATAGGTATTTGATGCACTAATCATCGATATAAATTCTCATTTAAGATTTCAAGACAAACATTTATACTTATATTTTATTAAATTTACATCTTTGTGCCAAAAATATTATAGAAGCAGGGCTAGATTGAAGGACAAAAGGGCTGTACAATTTTAGGTAGACATTTTGGTCATAACTTTCTACTTTGACTTTCTTACTTTTATATTAGTATAGTACTAATCTTAAGTTACGTGTATTGTGCGTGTCTTTTTTAATAATCGTATTGTTCGGGCACCACCTGTGTGTGTCTCGATTAATTTTACGGGATATCTGTCACCTCCTACGAGCAACATGTACTAGGTAACTATGTCCACTAAGACTTGAACAGATGAGAAGTAATCACCGAGTGTTTTTGCTTCTGTCATGGCCCAATTTCTCTTATAGGTCGTGATGGCGCCCAACGTCGAGTCAACAGTGAATTAGCCGTGCATTTATTCTTTTTAATAATTTCAAAGTAGTTATTTTTTTTTTTATTAAATAAGTGAGAAGTGGAAAATTTAATAAAGTAAAGCGAAAACTAATGAAAAGGCGAATGCAGGGAAATAAATGCTCAAAAAGCATAAAGTCTACTACCATGTTTCCAAGACCTGGTGTCACAAGTGTATGAGCAACTAGTAGAATATACAAAACACTAAGATACTGTCTGAAATAGAGTAGACAGAAAGTAAATACAAAAGAGAGACTGCAGATGCTACAAAACGGCCTCAGAGAGCAACTCACCACTAAGCCTCGGGGTAACGGGGGGTGCGTGCCGGGATGACTGCCAGATGCACCTGCACGATTAGTGCAGAAGTGTAGCGTGGGTACATAAATAACATGCACCCAGTAAGTATCCAATCTAACCTTGAAGAAGTAGTGACGAGGGGTCGACATCGACACTTTCTATGGGCTAGTAATAAAATACAGAAATTCTAAATAGGCATGGAGTACGTGAATATTAAGAATAACACAATGGCAAGAAGCGAATAAATGATCCTTTAACTGATAGTAAATTCCAAAATCTCTATCTAACACATACTAGTTCCAAATCAATTTCGGTAATTGAATAAATTATAACCTCTCAAGCCATAACATAATATCGCGTGTAATTGGGGTCCGAGTATTATCACGCACATTTTATGCCGAGGTCGTACAGCCCGATCCAAAATATTGTGTGCACTGGCAAGGGTCTAACGGCACGAACCATAGATGCATCTATTATACTGTCGAGGCGAACGGCCCGCTCCCATGAGAGTAGAGAAGTTTACTTCGCTTGCAAAGTACTTGCGACACAAGTGGACAGGTATTTCTCAGAGTTATTATGCATTTCTCAATTCTTCCCAAAAATAAGAAATCTAAATTGGAAATTTTCAACTTTAAAATCCTCAGTCTCAGCTCTATTTAAGACAATTAATATGTGTAACAAACATAACAGTACAGTTAAAGCGTGATATGGATCTAAAACTACCCCGGATATTTCATGGAATATAGCTACGCACGGACTCTCGTCACCTAGTGCATACATAGCTCCCCACACAAGTAGTACACAACAAGATACACCTAAGGGGATGAGTTCTCTCTTACAAGGTTAGGCAAGAGACTTACCTCGTTCTCAAGCTCACTTCCGATCCCCAAATCCGCTCTAAAGCCTCAACTTGGTGGAAAACAACCCCAAACTAGACAAATATTATGTAAATTAATCAATATACACTCACAAGTTCATAATTTAACTATTAGAGAAATTATCCAACCCAAATTGGAACATTCCTAAAATTCATCTCCGGGCCCACGTGTTCGGATTCCGAAAATTTTCAAAGATAAATTTTACCCATAAACTCACGAACTCAAATATATAATTTTTACCTAAATCTATAATCATTTTCGTGGTTAAATCTCATTTTTACCAAAACCCTAGGTTTTTCTCAAAATTCCTTTATTTTCACCATTTTTCCATGTTAAATCTACCCATGATTCACGTATTTAGCTAAAGAATTGATACGGATCACTTACCTATTGATGTTGATGGAATTCCTCCATAAAATGCTCTCAAAATCGCCTAAGACCAAGTGGGAAATGAAAAAAATAAAGCTAAGTCCCGTAATAAAAAGCTCCTACACTAGTCGCAGATGTAGCATTTGCGACATCTTGTTCGCAAATGCGAAGGTTAGCCTTCTCTGACAGGGTCGCAAATACGACCAAAAAGTTCACAAATGCGAAGGGGTGCTGATCGCAAAAGCGAAGGAAAAGCTCGTAAATGCGAGTCCTGCCTCGTCCAGGCTTCATCCCAGTTACAAAGACAATCTCGCAAATGCAAACAAAACCTCGCATTTGCGATACCTGAGGCACCAGCAAAAAAACTCAGAAAATTGAAGTCCTTCCATCCCTCCGAACACGTCTGAAACTCACCCGAGCCCTCGGGGCTCCACACCAACGTCCACACAAGTCTAAAACCATCATACAAACTTGCCCGCGCAATCGAAACACCGAAATAATATATAAAATCACGAATCGGACGCTAAAACGCATGAATCAAATCATGAAACTCAAAAACTTCTAAAAACACTTCTGTGCGTCCGATTCCTATCAAATCAACTCGGAATGACGCCAAATTTTGCGTGCAAGTCTTAGGTCACCATACGAAACTATTCTCAGGCTTAGAATCTCAATCGGACCTCAATAACACCAAAATCTACTTCAAACTAAATTTAAAGAACTTAAAAACCTTCAATGCACCGACTTTCAATATTAAGCGCTGAAATGCTCCCGGGTCGCCGAAACTCGGTCGGAATATACGCTCAAGTTCAAAATCATCATACAAACCTATTGGGACTTTCAAATCCAAATTTTGAGGTCATTTACTCAAAACGTGGACTCAAGTCAAACTTAACCATTTTAAGGAAATATTAAGGAACCAAGTGTTCCGAATTCAACCCGAACCCTTCCAAACCCAAACTAACCATCCCCGCAAGTCATAAAATAGTAAAAGCGTATACGAGAGTCTTAATTAGGGTAATGGAGATCTTAAAAGTAAACGACCGATCAGGTCGTTACATCTTCCATTGAGATTTTAACCTGAGACCTCACTCATTTCAGTAATTATTTTAAATTATATAAATATTGTATTAAAACTATGTTTGAATTATAAAATAAAAGCTTAAGTTCCTGAAATTGATGAATACTGATCCAATATTAGCTAACACAATAAATAAAGAGTTTTGTCCTATAAAAGTCCCCAATCATCATTTCATATATTTAACTTAAACTTGGTTTCTATAATTTTATCACCTCAAATTCAAGTTATCATGCTTTTTTTTCATTTTCACAAGAACATACAATCTTTGAAGATTTAAGAACTTGTCAAGAAAAATTTCTGGAAAGTTATTTTCAAATTCATTCTAAATGACACATACATGATCAGCTAACTAACATACGACAAATTTTTTTTTTCTTTCTCACGAGCAAAATGCAAATTATCTATTTCATTGGTCAATAAAAAAAATATCATATAAATTATTTCTGACAAATTAAAAAATATATAGATATAGATAATAAATGTATATCGCACATGTATTTAAATACATATTTTTGAAATATCTTGTGAAATTATTGTCGCTTCAATGATCTACTGAATTTAAAACTACCAAATGCTAAATTTAGTTACATATCTTTTGGAATTCTTGCACAAATAGCCGATCACATTCATTGTTTACTTTTTCAAGTCATATACATAGATTATATATTGATTATACAAAATTATACATAGATAATACATAAATTATGCATATATTATATCTCTACCGACTATTTCTAGTTTAAATGGTTGGATAGACGACTATTTAGATTAATTCTTCTACTTTTATTAACACTATTCAAAGATTTGTCAAATAACATGAATAAAACATACCAACAATTTTGGTTCTTTAGAAATTTGAGGGTGAAGGTTGGTCCAACAACTCCTAGAAAAAATGGATCTTTGAAAATTTAAATCCTGTAAATCACTAATTTTGAACTAATATTATTGCTGCAAACAATCTGATGTAAAAAGAACTACAAGCAGTCAATGGATTAAAGAACTTAAAAGGTGAAAAAAATAATTAATGAGCCACATTTAATAAAATCCAACAAAATAATTGATGAAAAGTTTATAAATTATCTAAGTAATAGTAAAAATATTATTTGAGAATATGATAAGAAAATAATCACGTTAAACAAAAAAACTAAAAATATATTTTGACATGCTTAAATATTAGTTGAACTAAGAAATATCTTATACAAGAGTTCATTTCTAATATTGTATAACTTTTAATTTAACATGCTTAATATTACATATTTTAAATAATTTGCTTAAACGACTTTTAACTGTAGTTACTTACACCACTATGCAAATAAGAAAAAAAAAATTATATAAGTAAAAACTTACTCTATTTTAAAAATTCTAAGTATTTAGGAGTTTCTAGATTGTTCTAGTAAGAAAAGATTTAATAGTCACAAGTTTAATTAATTTTAAAGACTTAAATATTAGGAAGGTAAACTTAAATATAATTTTGTCCCATACAAAAACTATTTTTAAAGGTAAAAAGAGTGAATAATCTTTCGCTAAGGGGTTCCATGCTTTAATATTAATATAATATAAATAGGTTAATATAGATATAGATTAGGGATTTACCGATACAACAACATATCTTATTTATGAGGTAAAAAGGTAAAAATAAGTTTTAAACATATAATATTAAAATAATAAAGAAATTGAGCAGAATAAAAATATTTAATTAGAAGAATTTGTCCATATCATAACCAAATACTATTATTGGATAGGTAGATTTGATCCTATTGCTGGATAATTCATGGGTAGAGCCAAACAGTGTGAACTATACAAGTTCCCCGAAACTCAAAAGTTTATTTACATAATTGAGAATAAAAGAGAATAAAAACTTTTGGACATATATACAATGCATATAATACAAAGATATAGTTATTAAAATTCAAATTATTATCTAATTAGAAAATATGATATTAATGACAATCATTACTCTAAAATATCAATATAACTCTGACAACTCTAGTGCTGCACCTGATTAGAAGAATGGTCCTCAGCACAAATACACATTCCTTTTATTGAACTAGACTAGATAACCAACAGAACATTAAGAATGATTAAATTTCTAAGTGCAATTACATATTTGAAGATGACGCTCAATATTCCATGTCACAATTGGAGAAAAGGATATTTTAAAAAAGCATTTCGTATATTGGAAAGCTTAAAGTTTTACAAAGTCTGTTTTACGAGGCAAGCCCATGCAGTGAGCTTGCTTTCTTAAGAAAATTATGGCCGTTGTTTCTTCTACCATTGCTTAAAATGTGTAGTTCTACATATATACGCGAATTTGGGATTTGAACAACACGGGTGGCAGTGGAACCTACTAACCATTTGAGTTACTGTATTCGAAATTTAGCATCTGCATATATTTAGTAGATGTCTTAACACACATACTTAATGTTATACTGTCTTCAAGGAAGTTGAAATAATTTACTTGTCACATAAGTATCCTCTAGAAGTTCAGAAGAAACCAAAAACAAATAAACACCACACAAGAATAAAAGCTCCCAACATCAGTCAAATTCAGCTTCAGCACAAGTTTACCAGTCTAATATATCAGTAATCTATACCGCACACAGCTGACTATCATATCTGCTTGGGCACGTTTATGCATCCGGTCAATTCATGAAGTATCAGTGTCTTGATCGCCTCCTAACCCTGCAATACTAGCTCATGTATGTCACCTAGTATATCAAAAACGAAGTGGCCAGACACGGAATAAACCTTACCGAGGTGAACGAGATCGGGAAATGGAACGAGAAAGCGAGTGTGAACTAGAGTAAGAGCGCGATGGTGAATGTGACCGTGAGTGAGAGCGAGGCTGCGACCGCGAGCGAGACCTTGAACGTGAACGATATCTACGAGAACTCCTTTCTCGGATAGGACTCCGGCTAAGTCGGTGCCTTCACCCATAGTACATAATTCAGACGTTAACAGTGACAGATAATAATTTGCAGAGCAAAATCGGGAGAGTTAACCAAGTTAAAAAAATTCCAACAGAAGGATGACACTGCTAAATATTTGTTCAATTTGGATGCAGAACTATTAAGTCTAACCTGAGAAAGAAAAAGAATAACACATAACAGATAATGGTTTTCGAGGGGAAGCACAATCGCACCTTTTGCCTCATAACGTCAAAGATGACAACAGAATTGTGGAATTTTCTTCTAAAAAAGTTGTGTTAGTTGGCAATACCCAATTTGTCAAGAAGCTTCCTGAGTGCTGGAAACTGAGGTATAAGAGACTAGGAGATATCCTCCAACTGGTAATATAGCTTGTTTCAAAAGAGGAACCAAAGGCTTTTCAAGGATTGGAGAACTTTTCTGACTAAGGTGTCAACCAGGTGGGCGTCAAATGGGAAGGTTAAACAGGTTAAATAATTGAACCGAATCTAACCGACAAACTCATATTTCTGCTTGGACCAAAGTGGGTTAGTTCAAAAGAGATTAACGACCGGCCATGACTTAATTCACCCAACTCAAGTTATAATTAGAGCACATCCATGAACATCTATCAACAAAACTACAGAACTATGTGGCAACCACGCAACAATCATACAACCACATACTTTGATCTGCATCGCGTCGGTTGAAGCAAGCTGAAGCAATATTGAGACATTGACAGTTAACATGTTAAAAGAACATCAAACACTCACCACGCCACTTAATAGTTTCTACCACTAACGCCCAAGCATCCAAGGTTGAATAAATTCTCTACAATTTCTTCAATGGATCACATCGTTTTCTTCTTTTTTCCTTGTTGTAACTTTTTTCCGACAAGTTATGCGCTTTTTTCTGTTTAGCAAAGACAAACTCTTTTCTCCCACTTCCTTGACAATTCCTCTTTCCCAGTTTTATTAAGTTCTGAAATAAAAAAATTTGTTCCAAACGAGTAAGGAATCGATGGCCATTTCACACTAAAAGCTAGATATTTTGATTCTTGTACTCTGAACCAACAATTCCTTTTTCGATTAAGGGAGTATCAAATATCTATATCTCATGTGGATCGCGAGAGATTCATGAAAATGCGGAATATTACTATAAAAGTCCCCCTTTCTGCTAAGCAACTGAGTAATAAAGTGGATTTAAAACTCTCAGTAAATTGTTAAGCTGAGCCACAAGTTCTTCAGGAGATCTCCAAAAAATAAAGCGACTGATTAGATAGTTAAATCTCCCTCTTAACTGTAGGAATTCCTAATCTTCAGCAGTCTAAAAGGACAAAGTTTCTCTACTTTAATTTTCTTTTGCCTTTGTTATGAGCTTTAATGTGGTTTCTACGTCAGACAACAACAAATGCATTTTTAACAACACACAAACAAACAGATTCAAGCACGCAAATCCCAACTCCCCTTTCAACCCCTCAACCAAAAACAAAAAAATAAAAAAATTGAATCACCTCCACATCCTTGGCATCACAAAATCAAGGAACAGTTTTGCAATTGCATTACTGCTAGTCCAATTAGCGAGCTCCATTTAAAGTTAAATGTAACCAAAAGACAGAAAAACACAACCCTCATTTCACAAAGTCCATCAAGAACACACTTGAGGAGGTATTTGTTAGGGATTTCTTCTGTTGAGAAGGTTAGGGCTCTCAAATGATATTGAAGGAAAAGGAGCAGCCTTGGGTTCGGACTCTTTGAATTTCCAGGAATTAAGGTTAACAATAGACAAATTTTGAATAAGGTTTCACCTAAAGCCAATATGATGATGGATGAAGACGAGGGCTGAAGAGATCTGTGCATACACGCTTGCTGAAAACACAAATAAGACAACCAATAACTGAAAGAAGCTTTGCTTTGACCATTAGATTACCTTGTTTTAACCTCACATTACCAATTAATTGAAAGGTCAATGTGGGCAACAATCTATTTTGATTCATCCAGTTTTTAGCCACTTCCTCAAACCCACCGACTCTACAAAGGTTGGCGGGTTTCAAAATTACACAAAAAGTTTCCTATGTGAATAGGCGAACTGACTTTGTAGACAGGAATTCTGGCATCTAGCTCCACCAGCATGCATCTTTGTAGACAGGCATGCTCAATTTCTAATCAATAAATTCACAAATCCTTTTAAATAAAGAAACAACTAGATCAAGTAAAAAGGTAAAGGAACTTTAAGGAACACTAGATCATCAACTTAGGAAAGACAATACTCACTTTTGACAAATTCAACTATCTACACATCAAGAACAGTATAGCAAGTAGGATCAGTATTAGTACCTTCGAGGGGAACGGCTGTAACTTCTACTACGGCTTCGGCGACGATACCGACTTACTCGGCTTGTTTCTGCAAGCTTTTCAAGCCTCAGTTTCTCTTGTTCTCTTTTCTTGGCCATCTCAACAGCTGTATCTTTCTTGACTGCAAAAGACATCATTTAGGCAAAATGAAAAATGCATTGCATGCAACAATATGAACCACATAATCATACAAAAAGAAGAGTTTTCATTTAAAAAAATGAACAGAGATGAGCTCCTCATTCTAGTTATATCGCAGAATGCAGCTCAATATAGAAGACAAGGTTTACTCCGGAGATGCACATGAAGTAATGTATACTTTGTTTGTTCAATTGTTTGCTCATTATCCGCTTAAGTCGCTCCTGAGGAGTTTCCTTCTTTTCACCCTGCTGTTTAAAGAGGCTGGAACTGCTAGTTGTCTTGTTTAACTTTGATAATGCTGAGGGTGCACTGCCAAGACCCAAAAAAGAGGAAAAGTTAATAACTAGCTTTTGTTTTTAAGGAGTGAACAAATTGAGAATTTGATAGCCCACATCTACAGGAAGCACAAAAAATATTTAGGGTCAGGAAGGACAAACAGACAAATAAACAGAAAATCGTAAGGGTGTAGAAGACACACCTTGCTGGTGTTTTCAATATTTGGGCACTCTTATCCTTATCAACAGATACCCCAGATGCAGGATCTACATGAAGGGCCTCAAGAATGCGACCAGCCGATGGCCTGCAGAGGAGGTGAGATATTAAACGAGAACTGTTTTATGTTAACAAGGAAAACTGGACAGCGTCAAATAAGTTGAATTCAGGGAAAATGAGCTTCAGAACGGAAGTTTGTTCCCTCTTCCCCTTGACAGTTATCTCACAGGTGTTATGTGATATATTCTAAACCACATTAAGTTCCTCAGCTAACAAATGGATGCTAAGCTGCAGCAGAGAAAAGACTGTCCAATCTATCTTTGCAAGAATTAAAGGTCAAGTGCTCCGACCGGTTTAATGGATCTGTTCGAGACGGAGGAGACGGTGGTGGAGAATATCCTTCAAATTTAGGCTCATTCTCATTGTCTGCACCTCCAAATTCAGTGATATACTCTATCTTCGGAGCTCTCTCCTTGCCTTGGTAAATATCATCAGATTTTCCTCCACGTTCATAGTGTCTTGAACGAGGAGGCGAGTATGAGAGAGACCTTGACCTGGATCTGTGCAGACGGAAAAAAAGATTAAACCAACATTACACAGACTACTATCAATTTGAGAATGCATAAATAAAATACCAAAGATAACAAACCTTCTAAAACGTGAATAAGCTTCATATGTCGGACTCCGTCGAGACTCGCTGCATAAAGAAAGAGAGGAAAGAGAGCAAGTGAGAGAACTATTCGTACAACTGGGAATCTAATCTGCTTTTAAGTTTTAAGCATACAGAAGTGTAATAGATTGAAGTAGAGTACCGATAGGGATCATGATGGAGAACTCTGCTCCCGGTAATGCGGGCTGCTTCTCTTCCCCTCTCCCTTTCTAATTGAGAAGCCTTCCTTCTCTCTTTACGACTCAGCTTCCTCTGCAAAGGCATGATTAATATGACAGTAAACATACATTTTACCAACAGTTAAAGTCCCATATTTTGGCAAACTTACTATTGCAGGATCTCCCTTGATTACTTCTCTTTGCCTCCTTTCTTCCTCCTTTGCCTTTTTGTCCATGTAGACAAGCCATCCATACCTATTCACTCCATAATCTTTGGCAATTGACTCCATCACTTCGTCGTTGCTATCATCACTGTTAAAATCTTCTTCCTCATCATCATCATCATCATCGTTACCATCTTCTTCGCCATCTGAAAAGTGAGCCTCGTCTTTCCCCTCTCCGTCATATGAGAAACCCACTTGGGAATACGGCCCCTTGCTCGCTGAAGGCAGAGAAAGTTGAGGTCTGCAATGTTGAGAATATTAGAAGTAAGAACTGCCTTGCAAGCTGGACTACTAAATGTAACATCCCATTTGAAAAGTGTAGTATCACATAACACCAAGTAAACCTACAAACAAGCAACATGTTTTCATTAATTGCAACACTCACTTGCAGCTGAAGCAAATCAAGACACTAAAGATTACTAGAACAATATCTCTAGAGTTAACATGTCATTGAGCATCAAAATGTAAATACCCATCTACAGAAGTTTATTCTTTGCCTTCACATCACAAAGCTGATAAAAGGTGAAAAGAATAACATAGTTAACAGTTGGGACAGATAACATAGTTAACAGAAGTCGCCAAAATTCAGAATGCTTCACGAAGTCAGTAATGTAATGATCAACAAGGCACGTAGTTTGCAACAAATAATTAAACTCAAACAGATTTCACTTTGGGACAATATCATGAATACTTTTCATTTCAGAAATCTACTTATATTTTATTACTCCTCTTTTTTTAATCTTCACGGAGTAAGAGGAGTGGACCCGTATACGTGTTTGGCCGAATGCAATAACTTTTGCACAAACAATGTATTTGTGTTAAAAAAAAAAATCATTAACTATATACAAATATTGAATTAAGAACCCAGTTATTAGCACTTGAAGTTGTTGTTCTAAATTCAAGACCCATAAAGTTAAAATCTCAGCTCCGCCTCTGTGGACAAATGGGCAACTACAAGGAAAAGACTCAAAGAGATTAGTAAGGACAGAAAATTGGAACCTGTCAGAACCAAGGAGAGCAGTCGTCTTAGCCTCCATCTCCTGATTTACATGTTGCAGACCCTCTTCGTCCTTGACTGTAAAAGCATAGTGTTAACTCAGGGGTGGAATGGTCTCCTCAAAAAATACACAATTATTTCTAAATACCTAATAAGAAAGAATTATCCTATATTGAATGGTAAAATGAAAGGATAGTCAAAAAAATAAAAAAAGTACCGACATCCTCTACGTCGATGCTTAATTAAATCCCGATAACGCTGAAAACTAACAAACTCTTCTAGTTCTTCCTCTTCCTCTGTTCTTTCTGGGGCCCGACGATGTCGAGAGCTAGAATCTCGTATAAAATCAAGAAGAGCACGACCATCAAATCTGTAAGATGATAGTCAAAACGTCAACTATATAACTAAGCAAACTTCCTACCACGTTCAGTATCCATCATCCTAAGAGTTGTGAATTACAGTATTTAAAAAGTGACCTGTCAATCAGAATGTCCTGTTTCCCGTTCCAAGGTATCCTGGTAAATAAAGAACGAAATCAGCTCATGTCTCTAGGCACTTAAATAAACATGAAACCATACAAACATGTAAATACTATTTGAGAGCAAAAAGAGAATAATAATCAATCACCACGAAAATATTGACTAATTTCAAATGTTCTGATGACTTCGGATCAGTAAATACCGAACCTTAGAGTTAATAATACTAAAATACCCCAGCACAACAACAATACTTGTCAGATGATTTATTCCATGGGGATACAAGAAGACCTATAGAAATACAGATATCAAAGGACATGAGATTGAAACTAAGATGGTGGTAGCATGAGTCACCTAGTCATATAAGACTATTACTCTTTCAACAGGTCTGTACATTTCAGTTCATGGCAACTATGAAACTAAAATGGTAGCTCCAATAAATCATTACAAGTGCAACAAAAGTAAGAAATGCAGTCCAGAGTCTAAAATAATGTATTCACAAATATACCAAATGAATCCTTAATCCAAAATGTAGTTTAGAACCAACATGATAAACAACAAACCAGTACAATGACGTAACTACGTGTCATAAAAATTTCAAATAGCTAGCAGGAAGCACCACGAAGGACGTGACATGGTACACCCATAAGGGAGGAGCAATGTTCAATTTAAGATGGCTCAAATTGGCCAAAAAATCGTCTCTTTTCCATACATTAATTGGATAACCAATACCTCCCGTCTTTTCTACTCCTTGCATTCCAATTTGTAAGACACTTCCTGTCCTGAACCATTCGTATTTTACAAACAAATTTCACTATCCAATAATAAGCTAAATCAACACCTTAACATATAGATAAATTAGAGGGATAAAGAAATCATACAGGCCCTGCTGGTCCTCAGTGGCTTGATAAAGGGCGTCGTCGCGGTAGATACGACATCGAGAGCCGATGGCTTGAATGGATTGCTGAGGGTCGCCACGGCGTTTAGCGAGAAAGATGGCACGTCTCTGAGCTCTCTTGCGAGCTGCGTCCATCATATCATGCACTTTCTTCTCCGATCTCCTTGCTTCGTGCCACATCTTTCTTCTTCTTCGTCACAATTTGCAGGTGAAGAATCGGAATTGGAAACCCTAACAAACCCTTCCCGACTTTGTTTTCCCTGCGACTAGCAATGCTATCATTTTTAGGAACCAGTACCCCGAACTTAATATGGACCAATCATGTCATAGTCACGTGCCTCTCTTTCTACTTTTCTTTTTCGGACAGGAATTTAGTAGGCGTTGCGACATAAAAATTATAAATTTTGAAAAAAGTAGTATTTAAAGTTAAGTTTAAAAAATAATATTTATAATTTGAAATTATGTTTGAACATATATTTTATTTGAAAAAAATATTGCAATTTTGTGAGTGGAAATATAAAAAACTCTGAAAATTTTGAAAAAGTAATTTTTGAAAAACTCATTTTCAAAATTATTTCAAAAATTTACAATATTTCATGAACAAATATGTTTTTGAAAAGGAAATTTAGAAAATAAAATATCTATGGACAAACGATCCTTAATACCAAAAAGAACTTTTTTTTAAGGAATTGAAGTTTTTCAATTAACCACTTTGGCTTTATACATGCTTGATTTATTTATATTTTGCAAAATTTACATCCAGAAAATATTCAAAAATCTAGTGATCATATACCTAAAGAAGTTCCTCTCAATGTGAATACCAACTACTAATTAGCATAAACATTAGGAAGATTACGTAATTATTTTTCAATACTATATTATTAATTATCATATTAGGTGGTCCATGACCGTGCTTTGCATGGGCGTATGAGTAAAATTCTTTATAAAAGAGATCTGACATTGAAAAAGATAATTTCATATTTTTCATATAAAAAGAACCATCAAGATGACTAATATTAACATAATACGCCTCATACCATGTACATTCACTTGCAGAACGAAGTTGTACAATTAAATTCTTGGGCTTGTTTCGAATGAGAAAGACAAATAATTAGATTAATCGTGTTCCTGTTGGTAGCCCCAACTAACACAAAAGTTGATGCTGCAATTGAGATAACACTTACTTTCACCTTTGTATCCACTAAAGAAAAGAAAAGAATGAGAAGCAAAAGATAAATACCAAGCTAAATCTAGGATAATCAATGCAAAGCAAAGCAGGGCAAGCCTTCTTTTATTGCATTTCAAAAGGACAACAAAATAATAATCAAGAGAACTATGATTCTATCAAATATGATAGAAACTTGTCTCTCGTGGCATTGCATCATCAAGCTTTCGCCTATTGCGGGTGGCAGATCTACAGATATAGAAAGGTAGTTGTAGCACCTCTAAAAAAAATTTGAAGTGCCTAACGCTATTAAGAAAGTTGATGTATGCTAATTACATTATTTTGTATGTAGACAAGAACTATTAATATGATGGATATCAATTGAATATAATAACAAGTGTACGAGGTGTATTTGAAATGATATAGGGCCTAAGGAGAGCCCTGGGGACAAGTCAAGTTGGAAATTTCATGATAGACTAAATTAAAGTTTCAAATGAGTAAGCACAAGACCTAACTTTGGACGAGCATATATATATATATATATATAAGGATTTATGTGGTAGACAACCTTTCAAATAAAAAATCTTCGAGTCTAGTTTTTAATGCTTCAAACCATTTGTCATTTGGACATTCCTACAAGAAGTTATGATCAAATTGCTAAAGGCTGGCAGTGAAGTACTGCCATAGCGTCCTGTCCACATCCGAGCTCGGGGAGAGGGAGTATTTTGTGCTTTTGGGGTTAGGGTTCTTGAGGTCAAGAGGTGATTTTAAGCTCAAATCAAGTCCAACCAACTAAGGTAAGTTGTTAATGATATTTTGGGTTAATTCTTACTCAATATACATGAGTTCTAATATCATTCTTGCATTCAAAATACTAGATTTTATCATCAAATTCTCAAGAACATAAAAATCACCAAAGTTGTGATTTTTCAAGATTGATCTACTAGAGGTAATTTTAATGCTTCAAAATCGTTGATTATGAGTAGTCAGAAGTATTTGTTACAAGTTTTAATGGTTGAAAGATTGGATTATAAAACTCTAGTTCATTGCATGAATAGTACTTTTGAGAAAATGAGAGAGAAGATGAATAGTAATCTTGACGATGAAATTGATGAATACAATGAACCTATAGAATTATTTGTTAGTAAAAGTTGGATGTGATCAACTAAGTAATCACCCGAATTGTATATTTTACAAGTGTTGATTATGGAAGACGATGAATAGTAACTTGGTGGCATTGTACAATTGATGTAGCATCATTAATGACTTCGAATGGGTATTAAAATATAAGAATGAAGTTGAATGGCTAGCATGTGAATCTATTCGGCGATTTGAGTTGTTGGAGGCTTGTGGTCAACTTATGAGCCACAAATGAATATTGGTCAATATTTAGGTCATATTTTAATGTAAGTAGGATATCTAATTGTAGATATCGATTTGTTGGTGATGTTTGAGCATTATAATCAACATTGGAATGATGGAAGAGGATTGAAAGCTTGTGAATGTTAATAAAGTGAAAGCGAGGTAAGTTGATTAAAACTTACTCTTCTTGAGGGGTCTTCTCGAAAAGCATGTTTCGAGTTAATGCACAAGTTGTTTGCAAATGTACTTTCGTGCTTGTTGGGACAAACAAGTACGAATGTCTCCATGTACTAAATTATTATGCTGCATATGTAGTGTCATGTCATTTTAAAATTTTTTATTTTAAATTTTGTTGGCAAAATGACTTTAAAGTAAATGTTATAAGTTTTTATCAAAACTTACGTATTGATATGAGTATACATATTTGAGTGCTAAATATAAGTTTTCATGGAAAGTATTTCTGTTGAAAATTGATAAATAGAATAGCACTTGTGGTATCTTTTAAAGATTGATCTTAAATTGCTAAAGGCTTTAACATGTAAAAGATTATTTTTTAAAATTTTGTTCAAATGGTTTAGATTTTTTATTAATGCTATGATTTGATAAAAAAAAAAATAGATCCTTGAGGCTACTATGCTATAAATCTATATTTTAAGTATCAAATATTGGGAATTACTTGTCTTCACCGAGGTAGATTTTAGATGTATTGCGTTCGTCGTCATGAAACTACATGTGCCAGTGTAAGCATAGCTAGCCACTTTTTGGTATGGACTATGGCAGAGTGTTCTCCCTTGAGAGGATACTATTTTGTAGTATTATTAACATGGCTGAGTCGATTTGTACGGCACTACGATGAGACGACCTGAGCAAGTAGGGTATATGATACTTGCCGCTAGGTACATAACCTAGTTGACCTTCTTGTGTCGGTGATGGTATAGTACTCGTAGTGAAAGGTAATGATGATTTTCTTATGTTTAGGCGTAAGGAGCCGAAAGTGATTTCAAAGACTTTAAAGCAAATGAAATGATTTTGTATGATTTTATTCAAAAACTTGGATTGACATAAATATTTTAAAAGTTTATATTGTGAGTTATATTTCACTTGTTTATTTAAAATGATAAGGATCATGAATTGATAAAATTTCTTATCATTTTATATCAAATATTGGTGCATTATTTTTATAAAGTTGGTCCCAAGAACTTAAGTTAGAGAGAGTCTATGGCACTTACTGAGTACCGTTGTGGTTTACTCAGCACTTAGGCCCCCCCTTACTTTACATGTTTTAGGATGATGTGTGATACGTGACATGCGGTTAGAGCTAGGATGACTCTCTTCCTGAAGTATATGGTGAGGCACCACTCTTATTTCGTGGTAGCTATCATGTTGTTTTCTTAATTTATGGTAGTCGGATATTAGCCAAAGTATTTGATTCTATTCTTTGGTATAGAAGCTCCATAAATAGTTGTGAAAGGTTGTAGTAACGGGGTTGTACGTGTCATACATGAAAATATATTCATTTTACTTAGTCTCATTATTATTATCATGAAAGGCGTCATGTAGGAAAATATTTTATCATTTAATTTGAAAATGTATATGATTTTTAAGGAGCTTCAGCAGCTGAATTGGTTTTCATGCATATGATTTGGGGGCATCATATGGTTTGGTTCGCTCGGGTCGGGTAGTGTGCCGGGTGCCAGTCACGTGGTTTTGGATTGTGATAAATTTGGTATCAAAGCCAGGTTCTAAGTCGAGTCCTAGGAAGTCTATGGAGCCGTGTCAAGTAGAGTCCCTCTTATCAGTGTGTTGCCGGCCACACTTATATCGGGGAAGTTACAATGACATCTAGGGAGTTTCACTTTCATTTTACTCTAGATCATGCGTTTGTGCGTGAAGTGAGAGTACGTATTCTCTATCGTATTTATTACCTGTTGTGGAAGATATAGAAGTGACGAGAATAAAGCTCAAGGTTCAAGTTATAATACAAGATGTTTGGGCTTATAGCCAGAAAGTGTCAGATTTGTTCAAAATGGAAAGATAAGTTGAGAATAGATTGGGACTGATACAGTCAGCACGTATGACTTTGGTGAATAAGAACTATCAGTTGAATACTGAGAAATCATGAAAGAAAATAAGGTGATGATGTCAGCTAGTATTGTTAGGATGGTGTCATGACTTATAAAGAATTTTACTAAAAGATGCGAATAAAGGCACCTATGGTAGACCCCAGATTTCAATTCAAGATTGTAGGTTAAGATTTGGGACGACTGTTTACTATGATAATCACCATTAATGAGTTTAACAAAGGTACAAAATAGTACTGTAAATGAAGATGTTGCATCTTAAATTATCATGACAAAATATATAGAGGTGATATAGATCTAATTGATAAGTGAATGTGAATCAGTCAATTTTGTGGCGAATATGGTATGACTCATAAGAAGTATGACATAGTTAAGACAGTGTCAATAATGACCAAAGACACCTTCCCAAAAGAAAAAAAGAGAGACTTTCTTGATCATCCGGAAAGGGAATGTTACAAGATGTGAGAGATGACCCTTAATTTGTCACGATAAAAAACTTAGCCTGTCGTGATGACGCCTAACGTGGTACTAGGCAAGTCGACACTTCAAAATACTTTCAACAATTTTAAAAGAAAAATATG
This sequence comes from Nicotiana obtusifolia, assembly GCA_002018475.1. Taxonomy (NCBI): domain Eukaryota; kingdom Viridiplantae; phylum Streptophyta; class Magnoliopsida; order Solanales; family Solanaceae; genus Nicotiana; species Nicotiana obtusifolia. The sequence goes on along the minus strand of MCJB01050889.1, from coordinate 12,882 downwards.
AATAACACAGGTTTAAATCATCAAAAATCTCAAAGACTGGATGGAAAGTCAAAACCCAATACGGAAATTCCCAATATCAGGGTGTCACTGAGTACACAACATAAGTCTAGAATATAATGTCTGTGAAAGACTAAACTAAATACATAAAGCAGAAAGATAAGGAAGGAGAGACAAGGTTTGCAAACGCCGGGCAGCTACCTTGAAATCTCCAAACGAACAAGTTGCGTGGATAGTCAACTTTCACTATGACCAGAAGCACCTAGATCTGCACACGAAGTACAGGGTGTAGCGTGAGTACAACCAACTAAGTAAGTAACAAGACTAAATAATGGACCGAAAGTAGTGACGAGCTTCACGTATATAGCTCAATTACAGAAATCACAGCATAGAAAGATAGGCATGCTTTCAAATTTGACAATTAATGCCAAAATAATTAAATTCATGTCAAGTTCAATTGAAACAGAATATGATATCTCTCAGAAATTTACATGACAATGGTATATGCCAACAGAAGTACAACAGTAATGAAATCAAGTGAAAAATCTCAGAGCAGCAGCCACTCAGTCCTCTTATGCACTCCAACCTCACAGTCACTCATTCCTCACAGTCTCTTATTCCTCTCAATCGCTCTGCACTCGGCACTTGCACTCAGTTGGTACCTGCACACACTGGGGGTGTGTATAGACTTCGGCGGGGCTCCTTCAGCCCAAGCGCTATAACAAGCCAATCATAGCATAAATCAATAAAACATGCTGCGGCGTACAACTCGATCCCATAAATATCCTCACAATCAGGCCCTCGGCCTCACTCAGTCATCAACCTCTCCAGTCTCTCCGGCTCTCAGTAATCTTGATAATCAGCCCAAACAGCAATGACATAATGCATTAATAAAGAACAATAGAGATTGAGATATAATATGCAAGTAAACTGTGATTGAGTAGAAGCAGTAATTTGCAAATAATTTTACATGTAATACGACCTCTATGGGTCCCTACAATACCAACGCATAGCCTAAACAAATTTCTAACGTGATCTGTAGTTCAATTTCTATAGCATATGGAGAAAATACGGATAATAACAGATTATTTAATTACACAATTCTATGGAATTGACCAAGTCACCATTCCTATGGTGCACGCCCACACGCCCGTCACCTAGCATGTGTGTCACCTCAAAACCAATCACATGACACATAATATGAGGTTTCGTACCCTCAGAACCAAATTTAGAACTGTTACTTACCTCAAGCCGTGTAAATCCCTACTCCAGCACACCCTTGCCTCGCGAACTGGCCTCCAAATGCCTCGAATCTAGCCACAAACAGTTCGATACAATCAACACGGGCTAAAGGAATTAATTCCATAAGAAAAACACTAAGATATTAATCAAAAGTCAAAAGTCGACTCAAAAGCCAGGCTACAGGGTCATGTCTCGAAATCCAATAAAAGTCATAAAACCTGAAAGCCCATCCAACCACGAGTCCAACCATACCTAATTTACCAAAATCCGGCACCAAATCGCCCCCTCC
>MCJB01050889.1:0-11315 GCA_002018475.1 Nicotiana obtusifolia | reverse complement strand
CCCCCCCCCACCCAAAACCCCAAATCAAACTCTCCAAATCCTAGCCTCAAATTCCCAAATTCCACCTTAAATACACACAAACTAGGTGGGAAATTCAATGGGGAAACAAGATTATTGATTAAAAATGAACACAAGTGACTTACCTCAAGAAATCCCTCGAAAGCCCTCTCAAATATCGCCTAATCCTGAGCTTGAAATGTTCAAGATGAAGAAAAATCGTGAACCCTTAAATTTAAATGTTCTGCCAAGCCCTTTTCGCTTTTGCTGGTTCATACAGCCGCTTCTGCGGCACCGCTTTTGCGGTCAACCATCCACATCTGCGGAAGTCACTAATGCTGACCAACCACTTCTGTAGTCGCAAATCCCGCTTCTACAGGTGTGCATCTGCGCAAGTTGTTCGCTTCTGCGGACCAGCCTCCCCAAGCTCTCTTCCGCTTTTACGATCCCCCACGCGCAGGTGCGAGTCTGCACCTGCGGAATTCTTTCCGCACCTGCGATACACCCAGGGCCAACCAAAATCTCGCTTCTGTGCCACTCCAGCCGCACCTGCGGCCAACCTCTCGCAGGTGCGATCACACCAGAACCTCCCAGCTTCAGCAATGCACCAAGTCTCATTTTCGATCCGTTAACCCTCCAAAATCAACCCGAGTCCCCTCGGGACCTCAACCAAACATACCAACAAGTCCTAAAACACGATACGAACTTAGTCGAGCCCTCAAATCACCTCAAACAATATCAAAAACATGAATCGTACCCCAATTCAAGCCTATTAAAACTAAAAAAAATTCAACTACTACAGACGGCGTCGAAACCTATCAAATCACATCCGATTGATCCCAAATTTTGCACACAAGTCACAAATGACACCACAGACATATTTCAACTCCCGAAACTCCAATCCAAGCCTGGTAATCATAAAGTTTACTCTTAATCAAACTTCCAAATTTTCAACTTCCGCCATTCCAAGCCTAATTTCACTGCTAACCTCCAAATCACAATCCGGAGCTCCTAAGTCCAAGATCACCCAATGGAGCTAACGAAACCATCAAAACTCCATTCCGAAGTCATTCACATATAAGTCAACATCTGGTCAACCTTTTCAACTTAAGCTTCTAACCTTGAGACTAAGTGTCTCAATTCATTCCAAAACCTCTCCAGACCCAAACCAACTACCCCGGTAAGTCACATAACAACTGTAAAGCATAAAATAAGCACTAAACGTGAGAACGGGGCTACAACTTTCGAAACGACCGGCTGGATCGTTACATTCTCCCCTTCTTAAATAAACGTTCGTCCTCGAACAGGTCTAGAAATGTACCTGGAGTCTTAAATAGACATGGATATCTGCTCTGCATCTCCCGCTCGGTCTCCCAAGTAGCCTCCTCGACTGTCTGACCTCTCCGCTGCACCTTCACTGAAGCTATGTTCTTTGACCTCAACTTTCGAACCTGCCGATCCAAAATAGCCACCGACTCCACATCATAAGTCAAATCACCATCCAACTGAACCGTGCTGAAATCCAAAACATGAGACGGGTCGCCGACATACTTCTGGAGCATAGAAACATGAAACACGGGATGCACACTCGACAAACAAGGTGGCAAGGCGAGCTTGTAAGCCACATCTCCAATCCTCAGAAGTACCTCAAACGGCCTAATCTACCGAGGGCTCAACTTGCCCTTCTTCCCGAATCTCATAACACCGTTCATGGGTGAAACCTTGAGCAGTACCTTCTCCCAACCATGAAAGTAACATCACGAACCTTCCTATTGGCGTAACTTTTCTGTTTGGACTACACTGTGCGAAGCTGATCTTGAATCAATTTAACCTTGTCCAAAGCATCCTGAACCAAGTCAGTACCCAATAGCCTAGCCTTCCCAGGCTCAAACTAACCCACCGGAGATCGACACCNATGGTGCCTACTGTGCCGAGTAGGGTTGAATATGACGAAAAGAAGTTTTCTTGAAGTGTTTAGGGTTGTAAGGTCTTGATTATCGTTATGGGATATGACGCGGCTTTGAGTTTGGAATGTATTGTCGGACTTTCAGTTGATGTCAATGGGGAATGAATAGACTTGTACAACTGGTGGATGAGCACGGGCTCAAGAGGGTTTACTGATTTTGTGGTAGTTGTACCCAGTGCAACATTATTGGGAGATGTTTGTATGGAATTCCACAGGTGGGCCATCCCCTGTGGACAGATTAGCGGTTGTGTAATTTTGATAAAGTTTCTACGAAGAGTTCTACTTACAACAAAGCGGAAGGTCGAGTATACGATTATGCCTGATAATTCAGAATGTTCATGAAAAGTTTAGTAAGAAACTACAAGAAATTTCGCAGGTTGACGGTGTGAGATCATGGTAATTGAGAAGGAGAATTCCTTGCGGGTTCTAGGTTTATATAATTGTAGCTTAAAGCTAAGTGGGGGAGCCCTACGGTCTACGATTGGATCACATGGTTGTCTGCTTGTGCAGTTTCTGGTTATCAGTGTATTGGTGGGTTATTATGACTAAGGAAAGAAAACATCAGGGGAAATTCGAGTAAAGAAATTGATAAACGTGCACTATATTCTGCATTATCGATTCATGTGTAGGTTTTGGGAAGATTCAGAGTTTATGTTTCTTGTGGATGTGATGTACAAGAAAAATAATTCAGCTGGTTGCTTCTTTGAATGGGTGTTCATGTGCTAGCAGAGCGTTGAAGTTTGGTTATATTCGAGATCAAGTCAGAGTATGTGACTCTCAACAACAGTCCTAGTGGGTTCAAAGAATTATAGTGCAGTGCCTACGGATTTCGGGTCTGTTGTGTGGTTAAGGATTGAGTTTTTGTAGTGGATTACAAACGGGACTTGGAATGTTCTATGTTATCAACGCGTATGTGGTGTAGTATTGGAGGAAAGGAAGAAATAACTTCAGATTCATGGAAGGTCTTGCATAATGGGTGTACCAGTTGGAGATGCTATTGTGCGCATAAGGAGAGTATGAGATGGTTCATGAGTATTGAGACGATGTGGTCTTGTGATGTGTGTCACTCGGGATGAGTGCGGATTTGGTTCGTTATGTTTTGAATGAAACTATTATTATTTCTAAGGCAGGTTAAGAGTAAATCGGAGGAAGTTGGGTTGGTTGGTAATGGTTTGAATCAACGTGATTGAGGCAATGATCAGTTCCTTCAGCGTGTTAGTGTTATACATGTGATTTGTGGCGGTACGTGAGGGCTTGACAACCGCCGTAATTTGATTGATTTGGGGAGGTATTTGATTCTAATGGCCTTGTTATGTGTAAATAGATCCTGGAGGAGTTATGACGGTATAGACCACAACTTGAGGTTTGTATTTTCTGCAGTTATGAAAATTGGAGGTTAAGGATCAAGGTTACGGTTCAGTTTGATGAGAATGTCCCGAGCTTGGAGGAGCGGGGGGAAGGATCCAGAAGTTCAAAGTAAACTGGCATTTTCTTTAGTGTCACCTGAGAACGGTGTCCTGTGTAAGAGGCTTTGTGTATTGAATTGCGGACTCTTGGTTGGCTTTGCAGAATTAGTACGGTTGGTGGTGTGGAGGTGCAGACTTTGTTACCTGGTGCGAAAGGTCGTGGGAGCGTATCCCACGTGAACATTGTATAAGTGTGACATATTAGTCACTCGATTGTTAAAGATTGAAGCCAAGCATGGAAATTATGGTACTATCGTTAATGTGAGAGTTTATGCCTGGACGATGCTCTATTCCTTTGGTTGTGAGCCATGGGAGTTTGTTCCAGATTGAGATGGCTTGATTATTCGTACATGTTTTGTGATCCCTTGTAGCTTGTGGTGTTATATGAGCAGGATGTCTCTCGAGATGCAGGTCATTTGTCGCACCTTAGTTGTGCTTGGTTTTTGTAGCGTATGGCGCTATCCGTCTTCCCAGGGCTGTATTTTTGCACTTGGAGAGTTCATGGTCGATATTCTGTACTTTGTAGGTATAAGCATTATGGCTTGATGGATATTTCCTTATTTAGTGTTATGTGTAGATCGGGTGGCACGCCGCCACGGGTATGTTGTTTGGATCGGGCTGCACGCTGCAACAACATCATATATGGATCGGGTTGCATGAAGCGACAATGAATGATGAGTATGGTTCCCTATATCTATTCTTGTGTATTTGGTTTCTCATTTTCTAAGAAGGGTCCATAGCATCTGTTCGACCGTCTTATTCGTTACGCAGACTGGATAGTTCCTTCCTAGAGTTCATTTTTCCTTATGTATCGCATTCGAGTTTGTAGCTTGCTGGCGCTTTGTTGGCGTCATATGAGATTTTTGGCAGTGTTTGAGATGGCTTATTACCTAAGCAACTTGTAGTGGGTGAGACGAAGTTATTGGAGATCGGAGTTATGTAGGGTAAATTAAAGCGAATATCGTTATTCAATTTAGAATGAGGTCCTTTTCAGGAGGAGAGACTCCATGATTTGTTAATTCGGCGGGTGGTTGTTAGTTTCTACGCATCTCTTCTGTCGTGGTAGTATTGCGAGAGTTGGAACAGGGCTTATATGTGTTATGAGGTGTATTGTGGGCACCAGGTTCGTGGAATTGCAGCTATTGTTGTTGGAGGATGTTATTGTGGGCAACCGACTTATGTGGTGCATTGTGTGATTTCAGCATAGGTACATGATCATGTTTGGGTACAGTGTGTAGTGATTGATAAGGTGTTCGTATGTTAGGAAAAGGTCTTGTAGAGAAATTCGAAGGTTAGAATTTGGTTCTAAGTCTTTCTGACCAAATAAAAGGGAGGATCTTATCTGGCTCGAGCTAATGTGCTTAACTGGGTTGTGGTGGCATGGGTAGGTGCACGAGGTGTTAAATAGTGATTTTGGATAACTCCGGAATAGTTCTTGGCACGTTCGAGGATAAACGTATGTTTAAGTGGGGGAGAATGTAACGACTTGACAGGTCGTTTTGAGCTCAAGTGCGTCGTTCGGCGGATTGAGGCCTTGAGTAGCTTCACTTCAGGTATTATGACTTGTACGTGTGGTCAGAATTGAATTTTGGAAAGTTCGGAGTTGATTTGAAAAGAAAATTCTAATTTCAGAAAATTTAAGTTGAAGAATTGGCTAAGGTTTGAATTTTGAGTAAACAACCTCATAATCGGGATTTAAAGGTTCTGATAGGTTCGTATGATGATTTTGGACTTGGACGTATGTTCGGGTCGAGTATCGGATCACCTAGGAGCATTTCAACGCTTATTATGGAAGGTTGGCAATTTGAAGACTTAAGAATTTCTTAAGTTTTGTTTGAAGTGGGTTTTGGTGTTATCGGTGTCCGCTTGGAATTCTGAGCCTTGGAATGGGTTCGTATTGTGATTTATGACTTGTATGCAAAGTTTGGCATCATTTCGGAATGTTTTGGTATGGTTCGGGCGCGTTTATCGAAGTATGAAAATTCAAAGCTTAAAGAAGGATTTCGATTGTCGATTCGTAGTTTCGATGTTATTTGGCGCGATTTGAGGCCTCGACTATGTTCATAATGTATTTTGGGATGCGTTGGATTATTTGGTCAAGGTCCTGAGAACCTCGGGTGGATTCCGGATGGTTAACAAATCGGATTTTGGACTTAAGTTAAAGCTGGAAATTTCTGGTTGCAGGATGCACACTCGACAAACTAGGTGGCAACGCGAGCTTGTAAGCCACATCTCCAATCCTCTGAAGTACCTCAAATGGCCTAATATACCGAGGGCTCAACTTGCCTTCTTCCCGAACCTTATAACACTGTTCATGGGTGAAACCTTGAGCAGTACCTTCTCCCCAACCATGAAAGTAACATCACGAACCTTCCTATTGGCGTAACTCTTCTGTTATGACTACACTGTGCGAAGCTGATCTTGAATCAATTTAACCTTGTCCAAAGCATCCTGAACCAAGTCAGTACCCAATAGCCTAGCCTTCCCAGGCTCAAACTAACCCACCGGAGATCGACACCATCTCCCATCTGAATGCTCGACTGGTAGTTGTTGTAGGCAAACTCCGCGAGCGGCAGAAACTGATCTCTTAAACTCTGAAAATCAATGACACAAGCGCGTAGCATATCCTCCAATATCTGAATAGTGCACTCGGACTGACCATCTGTCTAAGGGTGAAATTCTCTACTCAACTCAACCTGGGTGCCCAACTCTCGCTGCATGGCTCTCCAAAATTGCAATGAAAACTGCGTGCCCCGAAGTGAAGGCGAACAATCTCACGAATATAAATCTTAGCCCACTGCTCTGAAGAATAAGTAGTCTCAACTGGAATAACGTGCGCATACTAGGTCAGTCGATCCACAATCACCCAAATGGCATTAAACTTCCTTGAAGTCCGTGGGAGCCTAACTATAAAATCCATGGCGATCTGCTCCCATTTCCACTCTGCAATCTCTAAACTCTGAAGCAATCCACCCGGTCTCTGATGCTCATACTTTACCTGCTAACAGTTAAGGCATAGATCTACAAACCCCACTATATCCTTCTTCATTCTTCTCCACCAATAGTGTTGCCTCAAGTCCTGGTACATCTTCGCGGCACCCAGATGAATGGAATACCGCGAACTGTTGGCCTCCTAAAGAATCAACTCACGTAGCCCATCCACATTAGGCACACAAACTTGACCCTGCATCCTCAACACCTCATCATCCTCAATAGTAACATCTCTGGCAACACCGTGCTGAACCGTGTCCTTAAAGACAAGTAAATAGGGATCATCATACTGGCGCTTTCTAAAGCGACCATATAAAGAAGACTAAGAAACCACACAAGCTACAACCCGACAGGGCTCCGAAATATCTAATCTCACGAACTGGTTGGCCAGGCTTGAACATCAACTGCAAGAGGTTTCTCACCAACAAGAATGAATGTATAACGATCCGATCAGTCGTTATGAGATCTAGCGCGTCGTTCGGCAGATTGATGCTTTGAGTAGCTTCACTTCAGGTATTATGACTTGTACGTGTGATCGGAATTGAATTTTGGGAAGTTCGGAGTTGATTTGGAAAGAAAATTCTAATTTTGGAATATTTAAGTTGAAGAATTGGCTAAGGTTTGAATTTTGACTAAACAACCTCGAAATAGGGATTTGAAGGTTCTGATAGGTTCGTATGATAATTTCAGACTTGGGCGTATGTTCGGGTTGAGTATCGGATCACCCGGGAGCATTTCAACGCTTATTTTGGAAGGTTGGCAATTTGAAGACTTAAGAATTTCTTAAGTTTTGTTTGAAGTGGGCTTTGGTGTTATCGGTGTCCGCTTGGGATTCCGAGCCTTGGAATGGGTTCTTATTGTGATTTGTGACTTGTATGCAAAGTTTGGCATCATTTTGGAATGTTTTGGTATGGTTCGGCCGCATTCATCGAAGTTTGAAAATTTGAAAGCTTAAAGAAGGATTTCGATCTTCGATTCGTAGTTTCGATGTTTTTTGGCGTGATTTGAGGCCTCGACTATGTTCATAGTGTGTTTTGGGATGCGTTGGATTGTTTGTTCAAGGTCCCGAGGACCTCGTATGGATTCCGGAAGGTTAACAGATCGGATTTTGGACTTAAGTTAAAGCTGGAGATTTCTGGTTGCTGGTGCAACCGCTTCTACGGAAGCTTCATCGCAAAAGCAACCTCGCAGAAGCGAGGCAGTGAACGACAAAAGCGGCTGGATCTGATCTAGGCAGAGGCTGCAATTGCGAAGAAATTCCCGCACCTGCGTGATCGCAGATGCGACCGATGGAACGCAAAAGCGGAGGTTGGCCAAGAAGGCCTGGACCGCAGAAGCGGACATGGTCGCGCAGGTGCGCGAACGCAGAAGCGCTGGAGGATCACATAAGCGGAGGTGCATGTGCACAACAGGCACCGTAGATGCGGTCGGCTACCTGGCCTGGGTTCACGCAGGTGCGAGATTGAAGCCGCGGAAGCGGCTGTCGCAGAAGCGACTAAGGGACCGCAGATGCGAAAGAGTGGTTTTAAGAATGGGATTTGGCTCTTCTTCTTTCATTTTCTACTAGGGTTGGCCGAATTTGGCGAGCCATTTTGAGGTGATTTTCATCAAGCAACACAAGGTATGTGATTCCACCTATTACAAGTTAAATACATGGTTTATATATGGATTTAACATGGAATTTTCTAGAAATTTAGGATTTTGGTAGAAAACCTAGAAATTTGATATTTTTAGATTTTGACCATGAAATTGGACATGAAATTTAGAATAAATTATATATTTGAGTTCGTGGAATTATGGGTAAAGTTTATCTTCAAAAAGTTTCAGAATCCGAGCACGTGGGCCCGAGGGTCAACTTATTGACTTTTAGAGCGGAGTTGGGGATTGTTAGGAATTGATTAATTATAAGAATTGGAGTATATGTTGATTGAGTTGCACATTGTTTGACTAGTTTCGGATCGTTTGGTTTGAATTGTAGAGTTAGAGAGGCGTTGGTGCCGGTTTTGGAACTTCGGAGCTAGGTAAGTCTCCTATCTAACCTTGTGAGGGGGAAACTATCCCTTGGTGATATTTATTGTTATGTGCAACTAGTTGTGGGTGCTACGTACGCACGAGGTGACGAGAGTCTGTACGTAGCTAAAGCATGTTTATGTCAGGGTAAACTTAGGATTTAGAATAAATATATGTATACTAGGCCGAGCCTTATCACTTTGAGTTGTGGGCAAGTTATTTGAGAAACGGTAAAGATTATATTCACTTTGTGCTCATGTACTGTATTGTAAGCACGTGTCTTGTAATTCGGTAACTTCCTTCCTTTCTTGTGGAGCGGGCCGAACGCCTCGACAGTATAATAGATGCATTTATGGTTCGTGCCGCTCGACCCTCGGCAGTGTACACTTTATTCTAGATCGGGCCGAACGACCTCGGCAAAATCGTGTGTTATATCGCTAGTAGTCCGAATATTCACGAGATAATCTTTCCACTGATGCCCGACATTTTATATGGTATTCCTTATTTATTTGATATTGGCACTTGACATTTTCGGAGCTGTTAAGGTAGAATACAAGATTGAGAAATTCATACCTTAAAAGAAATAGTTGGAAGATTATGTAACTTATAGATTTATCCCATTATTGTTGTGTGCTTCAAAAGTAATAAAATGGGTAATTAAATTAATAAATTACCGTTGGTTTATCTGACGATGGTGTTAGGCGCCATCATGACCTATAGTGGATTTTGGGTCGTGACAACTTGATATCAGAGCGTTAGGTTCACTTAGGTCTCACGAGTCATGAGCAAGTCCAGTAGAGTCTTGTGGATCGGTACAGAGACGTCTGTACTTATCTTCAAGAGGCTACAAGACTGTTAGGAGCACTTCCTTTCTTGATTCCTCATCGTGCGATTTGATTCCTTTGAGGCTTATGCCTTTATTTTCTTCCTACTCAATCTTATGTGACGTGAAACACTTGTTATCAATTGGGCGTCGAGTAGTTATGGTGGTACTGCTGATGTGGTGCATGATGTTTTTCTTTGCATGTTTGGGTAGGCTATTATCGTCGCCTTGCGAAAGGATGTTCTGTCATTTCAGCTCAGTATTTGTATTTCCTATTGGTTGAGGCTATGCACAGGTTGCTATAATATTCATGCGTTATTATCACACAGTGTTGGTGAAATGGTAGGGTGCTTATTTATGGATCAAGGCAGTGAATGACTTGAAAGGAGGATTTCTCAATTCATGGCTTAAAGGTTTGGCATCTAATCTTAGCGGAGAAAGGGCATCAGACTATGGATGTTCAGGTTTTGGTTTATGAAGTAATGAGACTTAATATTTTCAAGCTTAGTGGAATTTTCATGTATGATGTGGTGTCGTTGTCCTTGTTCGAATGTATTAAGGTTCACCGGTGTTATGGTCTTCTTTTGACTTTCCTTCAGGCAGAGTGTGGTGAAATAGTGTCTAAGACGCGGTTGTTAGAGATGGCAACGTGTAGCGATTTCATAATCGAACTGGTGCTTTGAAAGCTGATGGCTCGAGAAAGATGACCTTTGAGGAGGCTTAGAGTAGGAAGCAACTTATTAGTTCAGGTGCTACAGAAATGGATTTTGATTTGATGCAACAATTGGGTAGCGAAGGATGAGGGAGGACATGGCAGGAAGTGTCTCGCGGTGGTTGAATTACTAACAGGTCAAGTATGAAAAGCAGAGGTCTGGAAGTTTCTTAAAGGAGATGGTTTAATCGAAGTAAGAGCGGCAGATTAGCATATGGATTCTGTGGTAGGATAGCCACATGACTTGAGAAAAGCTAGAGCGATTTGGGGGTCATAGTGGACAATGACTAAGTCTACGAATTTTATTTGGAATGGTGACTACTGTGCCGAGTAGGGTTGAATATGACGAAAAGAAGTTTTCTTGAAGTGTTTAGGGTTGTAAGGTCTTGATTATCGTTATGGGATATGACGCGGCTTTGAGTTTGGAATGTATTGTCGGACTTTCAGTTGATGTCAATGGGGAATGAATAGACTTGTACAACTGGTGGATGAGCACGGGCTCAAGAGGGTTTACTGATTTTGTGGTAGTTGTACCCAGTGCAACATTATTGGGAGATGTTTGTATGGAATTCCACAGGTGGGCCATCCCCTGTGGACAGATTAGCGGTTGTGTAATTTTGATAAAGTTTCTACGAAGAGTTCTACTTACAACAAAGCGGAAGGTCGAGTATACGATTATGCCTGATAATTCAGAATGTTCATGAAAAGTTTAGTAAGAAACTACAAGAAATTTCGCAGGTTGACGGTGTGAGATCATGGTAATTGAGAAGGAGAATTCCTTGCGGGTTCTAGGTTTATATAATTGTAGCTTAAAGCTAAGTGGGGGAGCCCTACGGTCTACGATTGGATCACATGGTTGTCTGCTTGTGCAGTTTCTGGTTATCAGTGTATTGGTGGGTTATTATGACTAAGGAAAGAAAACATCAGGGGAAATTCGAGTAAAGAAATTGATAAACGTGCACTATATTCTGCATTATCGATTCATGTGTAGGTTTTGGGAAGATTCAGAGTTTATGTTTCTTGTGGATGTGATGTACAAGAAAAATAATTCAGCTGGTTGCTTCTTTGAATGGGTGTTCATGTGCTAGCAGAGCGTTGAAGTTTGGTTATATTCGAGATCAAGTCAGAGTATGTGACTCTCAACAACAGTCCTAGTGGGTTCAAAGAATTATAGTGCAGTGCCTACGGATTTCGGGTCTGTTGTGTGGTTAAGGATTGAGTTTTTGTAGTGGATTACAAACGGGACTTGGAATGTTCTATGTTATCAACGCGTATGTGGTGTAGTATTGGAGGAAAGGAAGAAATAACTTCAGATTCATGGAAGGTCTTGCATAATGGGTGTACCAGTTG
>MCJB01050888.1:12175-32134 GCA_002018475.1 Nicotiana obtusifolia | reverse complement strand
GAAGAGCCGTACCCGAGTAGATCGATCTGATTTCCCTCCATCAAACGAAGATGTACAAGCACATGAATATTAATAAAATCGTTTGGTACCTACATTATATTCTTAAGCCCAAGGGCTTTTACAATCATCTTTGCATTATCAATAACTGAGATTGTCAAAAATGCATCAAACCCAAAGGGGAATAAGACCTGATGAGGCAAACCCCGAAGCCGACTAATTGGGCCAAGGCCTAGGCAAACTTATATAACACAAAGGGAACTGAGATCGATCTGGGTAATCCTGGTTTATGAAACGCCAAGGTCGAATCAAATTAAACCGATCGAAGTTTGAAAAAGGTACAACTTCGACTATCCGAAATAAGGCTAAGGCCGAATCAGATTGAAAAGGATCTAAATTTTGCCAAGGCATGATCCCGATTCGCATACCAAAAAGCATAGCTTAATGGTCGAAAATAGAGGAGTACAGCTCACTTTAAATACTCAAAAAGGCTAAGGCCGAACTAATTGTTAATCGGTCCAATCGGATGCAACTTATAATTCTGGCTAAGGCTAGAAATGGCGAAATATGAAAGTCAAGGAGCCAAGTCGAAATGAAATAAAAGATGTTTATACACATAACGGAACTTTTATACAGGTTCAAATTACGAAATGTCAAGACAACATCAAAATAAGCATCAAAATAACGTCAGTCCGAGCCATCTTCAAATTCTTCAGGAAAGGTTCGTCTCCTCATTTCATCCTCTATCTTTGCTGCCTCAGCAACATCGGAAGACAAATCGAGACCACTAGCTTGAATCTCCTCGAGAACGGAAAGGCGAGTTTGACACTGAGTGTACTCAACCAGCGCCTTCGATTGCTCTTGAGCGACCTCGGCATCAGCTCTATACTGAGCTATTAAGTCTTCAGCGTTGGCCTTGGTGGTGGCAATCTCCGTTTTCGCTTCCTGTCGTTGGTTGGTCAGAACCATCCGATCTTGGGTGCGCGACTCAACTTGGAGCCGTTGGGATTCATTATCCTTGATCAGAGCTCCGATTCTCTCATGCGCCTCCGAGGCCTGTTCTCTTAGTCGAGCTTGGAGAGCCTCTTTCTCCGCAGTTAAAATCTCGGCCGTGGCTTTCCACCCACTCATTTCAGCTTTGGCCTCGTTCAGTTCAAACCGGAGTCGGTCCAACCGGTTAGCCATTTGCTCCAGCTGGTCAACGCTAGTGGCATGCTCTTTCCTTACAAATTTAAGCTCGGATCGGAGACTCGACATCTGATTTTCTAGCCGCTGATGTCCATCCCTTTCTTGTGCCATTCCTTATTTGATTCGAAGGAACATTTCATGATAAAGCACCGAAGACTGTGGGAAATTCGAATTAAAAAATGTCAATGCGGGTTTGGAATCAAAACATTGAGCATAGTTTAAAACAAACAAGAAAGCGTACCCTGTTCGATGCCTGTTGAGCTTCATTGAACAAGCAAGCCCAATCCACAGCATTCATTGCGGCTTGGTCTTCTTCAGTCACCAAGCAGTGGAGATAACTAGCTACGCCTACCGGCGCACCTAATGCTCGGGCATCCTCGGGGACGGTGAAGGTTATCACCCTTCTCCGATCAGGGTTCGAGCTCAGAGCAGGGAATTTATCAATCAATTTGATACCAGCCGACACCCCACTCGTCTCGGCTGGGGGACTCCTTTTAGGGACTTTGAGGCCGAAGGTATCGGCCGACACCACCCCATCAAAAAATTCTTCAAAGGTCCCAGCAGTGACCGGCACCTTGCTCGGTGTGTGCATCCTTGCATCTTGGGCATCATTCATAGTTGCCGCTGAAAAAGAAGGAGAATGCACCATCTCCGGAATGTCTGAGGATCTTTGTGTCGCCGCCTCCATGTTGGCCCGGTCCCCGGTCCTTGCTCTCACTTCGACGTCCTCTCCTTGGAGAGCTCCGGTCTTTTCCAGGCTCGGCTCGGGGACTGCGCGAGGGGATTTGCCGTTTAGGGTCTCAGGGCTCTTTTCCCCCTCGGAATCATCGCTCAATTCAATGGAAGGGTCGGTGACTGTGACCTTACGGGCCATCATCTTTCTTCTACCCTTCTTCTTTTCGGGCTCAGCATGGTCGGGAGCCCTTTTCCTCTTTTTTCCTCCTTCTTTTCCCGATGTGGGAAGGGAGCGAGGAACTGCCCCGCCGGTAGTAGCCGACCTCAACTCGGCATCCTTCTGAGAGACCTGCAAAACAAATGTTCAATGGGCTAAGTGTTGGTATCGATTGACATAGAATGTATGAATGTCACTGAAGCTCACCATGATTTTTGGCCTCCCAAAGGCCTTTTGATATCTCTCTCCAGGCCCGTTTAGAATAAAACCTTTGGGCCACAACCTTTCTGACCCACTCCTCCAAATTCTGAATTGCGGCCGGTGCCTGGGAAATAGCTGCACATCATAATACGTCGGTTAAACATTGGAAGATAATAATAAGAGATCTTAAACGAAGAAGCGCTTACATTTCATGTTCCACTTTTCTGGAAACGGCATATTATCGGCAGGGATCAGGTCGGAGGTCTTGATTCGGACATATCGACTCATCCAGCCCCGGTCCCTATCTTCATCAATGCTCGAGAACGGAGCCTTACTGGCCCGGCGAGTGAGTTTAATCAGCCCCCCTCGGAACATCCGGGGACTGTACAATCGAAGTAGATGGTCAATGGTAAAAGGGTGCCCCCCTTCGACCTTATCCACGAAAAAATGGAAAAGGTAAATTATACGCCACACAGAGGGATGAACTTGACCTAGAGTAACATTATATCTCCTACAGAATTCAATGATTATAGGATCTATGGGACCTAATGTGAACGGATAGGTATATACACTTAAATATCCCTCCACATGTGTAGTAATGGCTTCATTCGGGGAAGGGATTACCACTTCTTTATCGTTCCAATGACATTCAGCCTTCACCCTTTCAAGATGTTTTTGGGTGATCGAGCTAATGTATTGCGAGACCGGTTCACCTCGGCCAGGCACCGGGGAAGGCTTCTCGACTTTGAAGTCGGAACCTATAAAGCACCCTACTAGTATGAAAGCTTTTAATGGAGGTTCAATGGAGGGTTCCTCAGTATGGATGGGCTCAGCCTCTTCAACAGGTTGAGAAGGGGAAGATTGTTGTTTCTGGGGAACTGATTTTGAAGTTTTGGCCATGACTGTTGGAGTAGCAGAAGCAAGAAGCAAAGGAGAAGAGAGATTGTTCTGGTAAAGAAGACTAGAAGAGACAGACTGTTTAGCAACGTAAAAGTAGAGAAATAAACTCAAAGAAGGGAGGAAGCATTTACACTTTCCCAAAATGCGGCGGTACAAAACACGAGGCGAATAAACATTAAATGCACGCATTAAATGCACACAGAAGGTACAGGGCTCTGCAGACGAGACAGGAAATGATTTCTTGTGTCAATAGTCATGTGCGTCACAGCACTACCATCACACCAAGGGTCCTTTTAGGGTTAAACGGTTTGATGACTCTGGCTTCGTGGCACGCTTAATGGATATATCGATTACTTAGCCAAAGAGCTCGAAGAATGACGATTCATATCGTTTTTTGTCCTTACTCTCCAATAAACGAGGGAACTATCTCCAATACGTTATCTCCAATAACGTATTGGTTCAAATACGATCGGCTGCTCGAGGTGAGTCGAGCCCGGATACAACGCAAGACCGGGTTGCCTCGATCCGAAGTCAGCAAGTCGAGCACGAAATTGGAGCAACCGAAACGGGGTGACCGACATTGGCCGACGAAAGCACATCTCGTGGTAAAGATCAGTTTCGAGCGGATATTTCGTGGATTCCTGATGTTTCGGCGGGCGTAAATATCTCAACCGTCATAGACGTTAAGCCAATATTTTAGGGATATCCCATCCCGTAATTAAAGGGATTTTATCTTGTAATTAGAGTTTTTACCAATTAAGGAGTCTTTCCTTTACCTATAAGAAGGGTATCTACCTTCACTGTAACACACAACACATATTAAGAGAAAATACTAAAAGTTGCTACTGTTCATCGAACTCTGTCTTTTTATTTCGTCATCAGCTACTCAATCACTGTGGTTTGGTTATTCCTTTTTATCTATTATATTTTAATTATTTGCATTATATTATACATTGTATAAGTTAATTCACGTATCCTTAGCACTACGAACAAATTCAATTGTTGCTCGGATTTAAGGGTAAACAGTAATTAAAATATTAATAATGAAAACTCAAGCATAATGCAATGCGAATGATTAAACCTAATATCATTAAATCCTTTAAAATAAACATATTGCTATACATATTTGGCAACTTAATCGATTCAAGTCTTTTTAATTTTCATATGATTGTTTATAAGCTTGCAGAAACTTCTATACGTTGTATTTATTCAATATTTGATGATGTCTGACTACATGATGATAAATTACAATAGTAGCAATCGCTAATTTACACACACACACACACACACACACACACACACATATATATATATATATATATATATATATATATATATAAAAATTTGAATTATAATCTAAATCCTTCTTAATATTTGGATCCTTGCAAAAAAAAAATGTGATATTTTATATGCTCTATAAATTTGTCTAAAAAAAAAGGTATGATGAAAGATAATATTTTTCCCTATTAACGATTGATAACTTTTTTTTAGAGAATATACTACCATCTATCATTTATTAGAGATAATAAAGAAGCATCATATATTGTGTAATATTAAAAAGACTACGTTTTTCATATATCTCCATAAACCTCAGTAAATCTCACTATTCCAATTGCTAGGACAAAGTAGTACTTCTACTGATGAAACCCACAAACTCCAATTTCCGAACTTTTTCCTAGTATTAGTACTCAAGTTTTTCTTTTTGTTCTTCATCCCCGTTCACATGTTTTTTTCTTCTTTTACTAAAGTCAACGTTTGAATACATTTTAAAAAAATGGCATTCAGTTACTTAAATAATAAGGCACAACCTTTTAAAATGACACTTCAAAATACATTAGTTTTACTATATTTTTTATAAATAATTAAATTTTTAAGAAGGGTATTTTAGTAATTTGACTTGCTAGTTTAGGGTTCCCACTTTATAATAACTAGTATTTATGAGCGTGTGTTGCACGTTAATAATGGCACGCGATGAATTAAATATTTATTTATATGAAGGTACAATAAAATTTAATTAATGAGAAAATTTTTATATATAATAATACAACAATTATCTAAATGCCGAAAAATATTATTACGTTAGCATAATACGTGAATTCAAAATGAAAGGACATCATCAGAACTTACACAAATGATAAAATTTAGTCATGTTAGTTAGATAATTATGTACAACAGTTTGAAAGTATTTAATATGATGGTATCTTAACGAACACTTCTTTATAGACGATATTTTTGTGTATGTTTCCTTTTGATGCTTTAATTGCTCTGCAATAACCATCACTCTTGTTGTCGATATTGATATCCCTCTCGAAAGAGCAACACATAATTGTTCGTATAATAAAATATATTGCAGCGAATGATAGTTCAATATTTAGGATGTTTCTCCTTGTGCTTTATTTATTATAATTGCAAAACATAAACATACTGAAAATTATTTTCATAAAATTTAAAAGGATATTCTTTAGTTTCGGAAGACGAAAGTTGAATTTGAGGATAAACACATATTTAGAAGTACAGTAACCAATATCATAATTTCTGTATGTATGACGGTATTATCAAAACTTCTATATATCATCTGCGTGCTATTAAATAAGCAATTCGGCGAATCTAAATTTTTCAATAGCATGACAGGCATTTTTTTGTTCAAAATCAATCTATATGCAATGGAAGATCAATTTTAACTTAGTCTATTATATTAATGGTGAAACTAACATATGTAAGAAATAATAAACTTGACAAACAAACTTGTATGGTAGAACGCCATTTGATATTAAAGTATTTAAGTATTCTTCTTGGTAGTAATGGTGTGTATCATCTTCTGCTGAGTTAAAAACTGAAAATAATTTTATTTTTACCATGAATCTTAGCAATTAACCTTTTATTTAGTTGATCAACATATTCATTTCTGCTAGCTAAGATAGTTATTTAATGTCTATCATGTAATTTGTACAAATTGTGTTTTAATCTAATGATGAAAATATTTTCCTTATTAAATGCACTACTATTACAATTGAGGTTGATAACCAAGTGTTCTGGAAGAACTAAATCATCTTTTATTAGATGTTTTTCTTCATTTCGAACACAAAACAAGAAGTTATTGAATGCTGTGTATGTTCTTACTTTTATATTTTTTGTAAGTTGAATTTTTTTCATTTGAGGCGACTGCTTTCGTCGATTTTGGAACTACTGGTAGTACTTGACATAAATCACCTCCCAAACTATTACTTTTCTACTAAATGGTTCATGATATCCAATGTATCTCTAAAAGTCCGGTCAATTGTTTCGATCATTTGACACTTAGCCACAAGCGCTTCATCCCATATTATCAATTTTGCTTTCCTTATAAATTTAGCACAATTGCTCTGCTTTAATATATTTGTGATTATTATTTTAGTTGTTTGAAGAGGTATATCAAATATAAAGTGAGTTGTATGACCTCATAATTAAATCGTTGTTGGCATACCATTTGTTATTATTGTTAACAGTATCATGCCTCTTGATCTAAAATTTGCAAGTAATGCATAATATAGGAATATTATTTCGATTGTCGGAGGCATCTACAAAGAATAATCCTGCAATACCAATGTTGAGTCTTTATAATATAATATTGAAAGCTTTGTTCTTGTTAAGATTTAGCTCTGATTATGCTTCCCCAAATATTTGTATAGCTTTTTGATTCTTAATACTATACTAACCCTTTTTACTTTGTTTTTTAATTTTTTTTAATCTCTAACGTTCTTTTTATGAAATAAATTTGATGTATCCTAAGACTTCTTTTAACTTGAAAAATAATTTTACTGATATGATGAATTTAAAAAATAATTGAATTGAATTCTCTTGCTAAATAATTAATTAAAAGATTTAATTATTTGTTCTTAACATAAAAAATAATTTATTTTATGTTGATTCAAATTCTTAATATTAGATCATCTCTTGTTTTGAATATTTAATTAAAATTATAATTTATATCCACCATAAATTTTATTTTCAAAGAGTAAAAAGATCGATCTACATTTCAATTTTTGTTTAGATCTTTATGTTTGTACGATCATTAGTGGCATTGACTCTTACCAATTATTTTTTTTTCTCACATATTTATATTCTTAAATATTTTCTTAGTTGTTTAAAAATAATTGGGCATATTTTTTAATATTATCCAAAAATTAATAATAAAAAAATATCATTTTAGTAGGAAAGCAGATCAAATATAATATAAATATATTTTATCATGGAGATATTTTTTTCTCAATTTTAATGCTTTATGCAGTCCATTTAACATTTCTTTTATTTTTCTTGCATTGTACATTATGGAGTGACAATATATTTGCAATATGGAGGATTCTTATGAAATTAATTTTATTAAACTTTCATACATATTTTTAATAAGTATTTAATAGAAATTTTTTTATTAATTTTTAAAATCTTAAATATTAAAAAATTTTAACATAGAAGGTATTATAGTCCAAAAAAATAGTTTATTACAATTATGTCCTTTCCCTAATAGCTATTTTGGTCTAGCAATATTGTATTCATACTTTTATTATGATGATGATGATGATGATGATGATGATGATGATGATGATGATGATGATGATGATGATGATGATGATGATGATGATGATGATGATGATAATAATAATAATAATAATAATAATAATAATAATAATAATAATATAGGTTCTCCTTTTTCTAAATGGATTTTGGACAATATAATACATTGTCAAATTAAATTAGTAATAGGAATTTTAAGAAGTATATCCTAAAATAATAGAATTACATGGCTAAAAACACGTCTCTATTCTAAAAGTAATTATAGTAATAGGAAACCTAACATATTCTTAGAGATATTAGGTTTATATGCTAAGATGTAGTATTATATGTCTATGTCCAAAAGTAATTATACTAAGAGAATTCCTAAAGGTAATCATGTAGGATTCCTAACGTGTAGTATCATGTCCTAAAACTAATAGGATTACAAGGCTTATGTCTAAAATTTCATTTATGTCATTTTATTATGAGTTATTATACTTAACAATATAAGGTTATTTTTGTAAACAACATTATATTCGTCACACACATTACGTAATACAACGATCGACATTCCAAGTGATACCAAGATTGAACGAATTTACATTGAAATGAAGCCAAAATGCTTAGGTGTTAAATTGTTAATAATGATAGCTGAACTTTGGGTCGACTTATATATTTCAAATCACTTTTTTGTTGGTGTAGCCTTAGGTGGTTGTCAACCGGCGTTTCTTTTCTTTCGCAAAAGAAAAACTATTTGTCACAATTCGTTTGGCCGTATTTCCATGGAAAACTTTGAAGTTCTAAGGCATATGCAATGAGAAAAAATTGATGGGTCTCAATACTGCCAGCAAAAGTTACGCCAGAGCTTAAGCAAGACGCTAAGCATGTAACCCAATTTACCACTTTCAATCTACTATAGCCCACCATAAATCTAGATTTGCAAACTGATAAATGATACGGAACATGATAAAAGAAAAATGACATCAGAGAGATTTATATTCATTTATACCATACACTGCCACTATCTGATTGTTTGATACTGGTACAACCAATTGACATTATGAGTACGTTTCGCAGACGTGCATAATAGTTGTAAACCCCCTATTCTTCACCGCTCAAACGTGAAATACTTTTCTACAATACGTGCTTTGCTCAAACGTGAAATACTTTTTCGACAATACGTTCTTTGCTCCCAGTTACATTATACCGGCACAGACCAAGTAACCAGCAACTTTGTTCCTCGAAACTATAAGGGAACAACGGTTGTTCCTGAAAATTTGGGACCATTACCGCTCTTCCATTCACCTGAAGCCAGATGGAGCAGCCTGAGCACCTGGTCCGGATTTCCTCATAGCTCTAGATTGGGCGAGTATCTCATCATAGTTCTGACAACAGAAATATTTGTGAGCAACATGAAACAAGAGTAGCAACATGGCAACTGGCAAATATTTGAAGTAAGTTACCCGTTTCTCAAATGCATTGTCTCTTGAATCGATTATCTTGTCTGCAATGCCATAGTCAATGGCTTCTTGTGCCCGCAGATATTTAGGGCGTTGAATATCTTTCTCGATTTCTTCCTTTGGTTTTCCAATTCCTTTTGCTAATAGTTCAAGGTAATACTCAGTGTTTGCATCTAGTTCTTTGGCCTGCAGAGGCAGAATAGCAGAATACTTGAGTGACAAGTTACAGGTATAGTCCTGGATATGAAGGTGTGGCCATATGCATTGCCAACATTATGTGACCCATGCGTGCAAAATATAAATTCAAACGAGTAATTTCATTAGTGTTTATAGCACACATAAACACATGGAGATATATATATATATATATATATATATATATATATATATAGAGAGAGAGAGAGAGAGAGAGAGAGAGAGAGAGAGAGACCTTGATCCACATATCTATCACTGCTCCACTGGATTTGCTGACTTTAGGTAAATACAATTTTGCTGCAATCCAACAACAGAGTGTGAAAACCCAAAGAAGTAAACTGAAAACTAGACTAAATTTGGCAGGCATGAGAGCATGTGCAGGCCTTTGAATGATATAGATAGTTATCATTAGTCGGGGAAATATTTTTTTCTGCTTCTAACCTTAACCCCTCCCACCTACCACAATGTTCCCCCCAAAAAAAGAGAAAGCAAATAAAGGGGGGTGGAGGAAATGAAGGAAGTAGCATAGAGGATTGATGAATAACAGCAGGTTATTATGTTCCAAGTGTAGCAACTTCTGTTCTACACTCTAAAATCCTTGATTTATCATATATCATTAGATTTTTTAAACCA
Organism: Nicotiana obtusifolia; assembly: GCA_002018475.1. Classification (NCBI taxonomy): domain Eukaryota; kingdom Viridiplantae; phylum Streptophyta; class Magnoliopsida; order Solanales; family Solanaceae; genus Nicotiana; species Nicotiana obtusifolia. The sequence continues at coordinate 22,138 of MCJB01050888.1, read as the reverse complement.
TTAGATTGGCTATCAATATATAGCAGCACTTGTGTGATACTACAGTGTAGAAGCATTATAAGAAACCATCCTCAGGCCATGGGTGTGTCAAGTAAAATAGAGATTCAACTCGCCATGCTGATAAATACACACCCTTAAGCAACATCTGTGCATTCCCGTCCATTATTAGTACCCATATATGAACTAGAAACATAAAAGAGCATTGTTCTACAGTCGCCAGTGTTAGAATTAACATAACAAAATTGAGCGTTAGAAGTTGAGCCTTACTAGATGAATTTGGCTGCATAGCACGGAACCCCTTCTTTCCCAGTGACAGAAGCATTGCTGCTTGACCATATGACATGCCACAGTTCACTGTATAGATATCTGATTTGCAGTACTATTGACAGTTTAAAAACACAAGAGATAAGTTAGATGAATGAAGATCAAAGTCTTAGGTCAACATACAGACAGATAAGTTACATCAAATTGTTCATCCACTCCCTCCACCCCATATGTGCCTGTTAATGGATAAATACGGGTGGCTTTGTTCATATCTCATTTTTTATTTTAAAACTCAACTAAGGCAGGTAGTGCTAGCACAAACATTAAACTCCATACAGTGACAAACATAAGTAACATAAAAGTCTAGTTATACTTACTGCCATTGTGTCAGCGATGGCATATGCCTCTGTTTCAGAACCAACAGTCTCCATCTTCTCGTTCTGGGCAAAGTATAGCGAGAGAGAATCAGCATGGCACATTAACACAGTATAAAGTGTATGCATGGTCAACAAATGGGATGACACCAGATTTCACATCCCTTTATTATACATTCTTGGTTGACTACTTCCCAGGAAGACATCATTTATTGCATTTGGCCAGTGTCAGATAATTCTCTGATTAGTCATATCAATGATCCCATTTTATGTTTGCAATTTGAAAGTTGGATAAATCATAATGAGAAAAACCAAATACATTATCCTTACTTTTGGAAGATTGTGCCATCATTTGCAGAGATATGATGCAGCAGAACAAACCTAGTAGTTTATAATCATTTGGAGCTTTCCCACCAGACTATTGGCAGTAATATTTTTTTCTTTTGAGATGTAGACTATTTGCAACACATAATGCGTAGATGCATTTCTGATGATGCTGGCGTCCAGGTCAGCTGTGCATGTAATAACTTATTTATGTGTACATGAATACTTTATTTAAGCATGTCCATTAGGCAACACATAGGTAGGGGTAATGCTTTTCTTGAGGAATGCTTTTATTGAGCCGAGAGTCTATCGAAAACAGCATCTCTACCTCCACAAAGTAGGGATAAAGTTTGTGTACACATTACCTTCCCTAAACCCCACACTATGGAAATACACTGGGTATGTTGTTTGTTGTTGTAGCATCCATATCTAAATTTTTCCGAGATTAACTATTATGAACCGCTCATCTGTGAGTGCTCATGAATGTATGCAAGTATGCAGATGGATGCATACCTATTCAAGTCTATTACGCATAATTCATTTGCAAACGCGAGGGATTTAGTCATACGGTACACAAATAAGACTCACAAATCTCTATGTGCAATCCCCACCATGTATCATCCTAAAAGATCAATCATCCAACACTTGCTATAACTGTGTCATTGATAACTCATATTCTCCTCCAATTAAGCAACCAAAATGAAAGATGAGCTAGATGAATTATCTAGCTTCCATATATTACCTTCTTCCAAAAATTAAATATACTCGGAGAAAAACAATTGGAGGAAAACTGTCTTACCTGTGTGCCTGATGAGTTTATATATAGGTATATAGGCTTTGATGGATTGTCATAATCCAACCACATAAACTGAGCAACAAGAAGCTCTGTAACAGCTGGTACAATCTGTGGCAATCAAACGATAAACCAAGATGAGAATCAGGATAAGAACAGTGCAAATGTAAAATGCATGCAACCAGTTAAAGGGAGGCAAGATTCAGGAAAAGGTAAGTACAGGCATGCCAAGATAGACAATTCGAGCATCTAAAAGCAAAGATGGCAAATCAGGAGGCGCAGTTCGAGGTCTTCCAGATCCTCTTGCTCCTCCACGGTACATGCTGACGCTCATGCTATATTTCGAGGGGCCCCGATCATTCATGCCAGACATACTCCACATTCCACCATTGCTCAGATAGTTATTGGCTGAAGATATACTATCCTGTTAGATAAAAATATGTTAAATGTCTTTTGTACTAAGACAGATTTTATAATGGTATATGTAGATGAATTTAACACGATTAACATCATAAACCCACTAAAATACGTGGAAACCACGAAACACGTATTAAAAAAGAACATACCTCAGTGACACTTTCTGACTGTCGCCGGACTGGGTTATCTTCTGTCATGAACATATCCATCTGTGAAGGACTAAGGCCGTAAAGATACTGAGGGGCGCTTTTATAGTTGTCCTGTACTAAAAAAAGATAATATACATGATTACGAGCAGAAGCTGAAGAACAAAAATTCAAGCAAAATCATCACAAATAATAGGATATTTCAAAAACATAACGAGAGAAGTAAGTTGAAAAACTAGAGTAGAGAAGAATAACGAAACTGCTAAAAGAGTGCAAAGGACCATTTCATAAATGCCTTCACTTGAATGATGATCATCGAGAGCTTAAACATTAGTTCTTTTTCCACTTAAAAACACATAAAGTAATTCCTTACTCCTCTACCTTCTTGATTAATGTGTTTGTTCATCAAATAAATATGTGCTTGAATTTCATTTAGCCTATATAGAGACACCAATACCCTCACTCAAAAATATTGCAAGGTAAAACATATATAACATGTCATAATCCATATGTATAAAGAGCCTGTCTCGTGGCCCATGAGTTAGCTGCTATAGGTTTGCTTTTTTTTTTCTTTCCTGCAAAAATATACCCATATACGTGTGTCCTGACTCAATAACTTTTTCTACAGCAGAAATATGGACTATCCTTTTTCAGTGAAAAACTATGATAAGTACAAACATAGGGCTCTTTGTAATTGGGTGCTAACTCCTAATTGAGTTACCAGCTCTTTTCTACTCTTTCTTGCTTAAAAAGTGAGCTCACGTTTTATGCAAAGATATAATGGTAAACAATTCACATATAAAATACCACTTCTTTGACTATTCTCAACAGTTTCGCATTTCAATCTCACCGATTAACCAATCTGTTTTTTAAAAGCCAAATTAGGGATACATATTTGAACTTATCCATTTAAAAAAGGAGGAAATTAATGGAAATAAGATAAGGGCACTTACGTTCATCTTTGAGATTTTCCTGTCTGAATTTTCGGGGTATATGGTCCAAAGACTTAGCTACCGGAGACCTGTAACAATAACCTCGAACGCCGTTTGGCCTGCAACTGTGAACAGAAGTTGCAAAGGAGAAATTGGGACTGGATATGAAAGTTGATTTACCAGAACCCAGCTCGCGGTTTTCAGTAACCGGCGAGCAAGAAAGCGGAGAGAGAAGCAAAGAAGAAGCCATGGTTACTTTTTTGTTTTTGCTCTTCACACTTCTGGTTGGAAGAGTGTAGATGAGAAGTCGAAGGTTATGGTGATCCTGAGCTGCACACGAATTTTGCTTATCGCCTAAATGGGCCGGATTGGAGGACCTGCAGCCCAAAAGAAGCCCAACCCGTCTGTTGTAGTTTCCAATTCCAATTTTATCCTCTCCTTTCTTTTCTTCTATGCATGGTCTGTATGATTGCATCTGTTCTTTTCTCATTCTTTTTCCAATCCAAAATATCTATTTCAGTAGAATGTTCGAAATGAAAGGAAACGAAAATCTAGTGTGTGTTCGGTGAAGGAAAAAATATTTTTCATGAGCAAATTATCTTTTGGGTGTATTTGATAGGGGAAATTGTTATTTTATTTTATTTTTTCTTGTTTGGTTGAGATAAATAGTTTGAAAAGTATTTTTTTTAACAAATTATTTTTCTCTAATTAGGAGAAAATGACTTTCCTAAATTTTGAAGGCAAAACATTTTCCTCAAAACAAAAATGTATGCCCCCTCCTTCGCTGGTGCCCTCCCTTCCCAAGTCTGTCATACTTTTCATTCTCTCTCTTCAGTCCCAATATTCTCCAATTTCTCTTTTCAGTTTAAGCTTTCGAGAGTCTCTCCTTCGTTCACCGCCGCACCAATCTAGGGTTTTGGCGAACCTCTCCTCTATTCTTCGCTGGCGTCAGCTACCATTTTTCGGCAATGATAAAGGTATTTTTTCGTTATCTAGTGACGTTCAACAATACAATTTTTAACTTTTCGTTTTGTGTTTTCTGTTGTTTCATCTCTATTTTCCTAAATACTGTATAAACTGTGTGTGATTTAATTTTCAGATTTTTTTTATCTCCTTGCTGCTGAGAAACCCAAGAAATGTTAAAAATGAAAGGTACCATTACAAAGGCAAGTGATGTGGAGGACAAGGTTAAATATTTGTTCATAAGGGTTTGTTCCTGCATTTTAATATGGATATGTTTGATTTAGCTTATAGCTGTTTGGGAGCTTTAATTTTGCTTTCTAGATAAATATTATCCTGTGGATGGGGGATGTGGTCTTCGCGAGGGATTTATTCCTCCCTACCATAGAATACGATATCACATACAAGAGTATAGTGACCATCCATTCCAAAATGAGCAGGAGGGCATTTTATAGTCATCTTGGTCTTAATTTGTTGTAGAAGAAGAAGGGTGATATCCAAAATTGCAATAATTATAGGGATATCAAGATGTTAGGCAATATGATAAAGGTTTGGGAGAGGGTGGTAGAAGTAAGGGTGAGGAGGAGTGCGTCTATTTTCGAGAACCAATTCGGTTTTATGCAGGATCATTCCACTACGGAAGTTATTCACCTTGTAAGGATATTGGTGAAGCGGTATAGGAATATGGAGAAAGATTTGCATATGGTGTTCATTGACCTAGAGAAAGCATACAACAAAGTCCCGAGAGAGGTTTTTTGGAGATGTTTGGAGGTTAAAGGTGTGCATGTAGCTTACATTAGGGTGAGTGAAACATGTATGATGGAGTTAAGACCCATGTTAGGACAGTGGGAGGAGACTCAGAACACTTCCCGATTTTGATGGGGCTGCACTAGGGATCAGCCCTTAGTCCGTTTTTTTCTTGGTGATGGATGCACTGATGCGTCACATTCAAGGGAAGGTGCCATGTTATTTGTAAATGACATAGTTCTGATTGACGAGAAGCGAGGTGGTGTTAATGAGAGGCTGGAGGTTTGACAACAAACCCTTGAGTCTAAAGGTTCAGGTTGAGCAGGACCAACACAAAATACTTAGAGCGTCAGTTCAACGACGTAACCTAGGTAGCGGACATGGATCTGAGGCTTGATACTCTGGTCATCTCCAAGAGAGACAGTTTTAAGTACCTTGGGTTAGTAATATGGGAAAATGGGGAGATTGATGAGGATATCACACATCGATTGGAGTAGGATTTCCAGTGTCTGATGTTATAAGAACGTGCCACTAAAACTTAAAGGTAAGTTCTACAAAGTAGTTGTTAGACTGACATTGTCGTATGGGACTAGTTTTAACCAGTCAAGAACTCTCATGTTTAGAAGATGCGTAGCTGAAATGAGAATGTTGATATGGATGTCCGGGCATACGAGGTTAAATAAGATTAGGAATGAAGTTATTCGGAAAAAAATGGGAATGGCCCCCATTGAGGATAATATAGGCTGAGATGGTTCCGGCATGTGAAGAGGAGTAGCACAAATGCTCCATTTAGGAGGTGTGAGAGGTTGAGCTTCGCGGGCATGAGAAGGGGTAGAGGTAGGCCAAGAAGTATTGGGGAAAGGTGATTAGGCAGGATATAGTACGGATGGAGCTTACCGAAGACATGACCCTTGATAGGAGAGTGTGGAGGTCGAGAACTAGGGTGGATGGTTAGTATGTAGCCACACATTTCTAGTTTTCTTTCTTAGATCGGTAGTATTAGTGATAGCATGGTATCTCTTTCTTCTTGGATTGCTGGTTCTATCTATTGTTTGATTGCATTATTTTGCTTTGGTGTTCTTAATACCTTGTTCTTGTTACCACTTGTTGCCACTGATCTTTTTCATTTTGTCTTTTGCCGAGGGTCTATCAGAACTAGCCTTTTCGTCCTATCAGGATAGGGGTAAGGTTTGCATAAACCCTACCCTCCCCAGGCCACTTGTAAAAATTTATTGGGTTTGTTGTTGGTGGTGATGACTGTCTTAATTTGTTGTGTTTCCATATTCTCTTATATATAATGAGTTTAATCTATTAGTAGAGCACACTTATGTAATGACTTTAACTTGCTTCAGAAATCTGAAATCAAGTTCTTGAACCAACTGAATATGTACTATTTTTTAATAGTTTTGTTTTTCCATTTTATTATAAGTTCATCTTATTCATCAACAGTTCATCAACAAAAAAGATTAAAATATTTGAAGAAATGCCTCTTGTATATGAGAATGATCATGTTAGGGTTGATTGTGCTACGTTATTTGATAATATAGGTTTGGATTGTATTCAGAGAAAGATAATGATAATTACGTTGAAGGACAATTTAAGAAAAAAATTATGCAAGATGTAATGTCTCACGTTAATGAAAGTCTCAAACGAATTAAAGCCGTTCTTCTGATGTATAAGATATGATCAGCAATATATCAACAAAGCCTAAAAAAGAGGCAGCGGTAACCAATAAGATAGCTAATGGTCGACTAGATACGTTAAGGTTCTACAAAGAAGTTTTGATTATTCAGTGCAAAGTGACACACTAGGTATTCATAGAAAAAAATTAGAATCCCCTAAGGTATAATCAGAAAGATTCAAATGACAACACTAGAATACATAAATAGGGTTGGAAGAACATAGCTAGAATAGGATTCTGGAAGCAATGGTCATAGGAATACATGCTTGTCTAATATGCTTTGTAATATTTCTGTAATAATTTTTCTCTTGTCTACTTGCTTCTTGAGTACTCCTACATTGAGAATAGTTATTATGGGGTTGCTCATATTTATGCTCTTTTGATTTTTGTATAAAAGAACTATTATTGTTAGACTGAATCTTATATGTAGTGAGAGGATATAATTGAAATACTATCTAGATTATTTTATTTTCATTTTGCAGAAATAATACTTTATTTTCATTTTAACAAAATGCACACTTTTTTAAATTGCAGAAAAAGTACTTTCTTTTTGTTTAAATAAAAAATTATGCTTTCATTTCATGTTGTAGAAAGAGTACTCGTTTTTCATTTCAACAACAAAAATAGAATTTTAATCATGAAAAAATTTCAATGTTGTTTTTTTGTGAAAGAGTAAAGCAACACATTGGTTCCTTTTGATTTGTGTGAAATTTTTGAAAGAATAATTGAATTCTTGGAAAAAGTTGAGTCATGTATTATGGTCAAATCATCTTTGTTATAAACACCTACCTAGTTTTGCAAGTAACTTTAGATGACGATAAAAATTAAAATATTATAGATTACCATTGTAAAAACTTAAACTCTAAATATATAAAGAACTTTGATTGATTTCTTTATTTATTTTGCTGGGTTCAACTCGATCCCAAGTATCAGAACTATCCAGTTGTCAACATTCGAAAGAGATCGATCGTTAGACGACTCTCTTTTCTTCCTAACATATTCTGGAACCAACAGCCAAAAACTACACCATTGTGTGTCGTTACCTTTTGCGGTTCGTGAGAACTAACATGCTTTCGTAGTCATGCATAGGATCTTGACAAGATTTTAGAAAATACTCTCCGTACAAAAGAGACTTTGGCACATAACAATAGCAAAAAATAATATTACTTGCGCTTGCTGCTTATGCATTGCCCTAACGAGGAAGCCGGTCGGTTCCATTCCGACGTGTTCGCTTGAGAATCCAATCCCTAAGTCTATTTTTATAACACCTGAAGATGAAATCAATCAAAATTAGTCCATGCTAATGTGTGAAAGACCCTTCTACTTCCAGCCTTAATTTGAATTCCCATGGCAACTTGGATGTTAAAGTTCGTTTCTTCACTTATAATTGGATGCCAACGCTTATTTTCAAAGCTTGCGATTACTATAAAGTGATGGTGGAAGAACTTATACCAATCATTGCGGATAAATCTTTTAGGACCTAACCTCAAATTGAAAATATTAGATCCAAATTCGCAGAGAAAATTTCGGTGAAAGGTAATGTAAAGAGTCGTGTGTATGATTTTCGAACTGCTTTTCTTGATTTTGTCGATGGAGATAATTTTAATAGTTTTTGGTGGAGAAAATTATTTGAGATCAAATAATGTAGCTTGAAACTCTAGAAGAAAATATTATGGACTCCTACAGTATACCTACAGAAATCAAGGAATAACTAGAACTCAACATGGTTGTCGATTTCACAAAATTTCACTGCAACAAGCAACATGAAGAAGCTGACGAAGGACGCACCAACGTTATCAATAATGCATCAGACAGTGAGAGCATGGTTGACAAACCTGCTGCTGATCCATCACAGAAATTGTTGAAGCAGACAACTGAAAAGAATAGTATTTCTCCTGTTAGAAGAGAAAGAAGTGAACAACAAAAAAACATTAGTAGTAAATCCCTCCTTCTAAAAGAGAAAACAAAACTAGAATAATACTCTTATAATATTTCTCCCGATTAGTGTTATTTTCTGAAATATTAGGAGGGGAGGGGGTAAGATCCAAAAAAGCTATTTACAAATTGAAGTAACTTGTTAAAGTTAACAAGATTCAGTTAGTTTCTAATCGAATATTTTGTTAGTATGGATAAGATTGAGCTGTATATAAGATTTTTTTTTTTTTTTTATCAATGTTAATCCAATAACAATGGAAAGATATCGTATTTTTTTGCAATTCTATATCAAATTACTGTCATTAAGGAAGATTAGCAGCAAAGCACCTTGAATATGGTGAATAGAAATGGAAACAACTAATTTTTTTCGCTGCTATCTATGCCAAGTGTACCATCTCAGGAAGAAAAGATTATGGAGTAGTTTGGAGAACTTAAAAATTGTCATTGATTGTTCATGGTGTATTATTGAAGATTTTAATGCGATTGTAACCTAATGAAAAATCAGGAGAGAGACCTCACAGGATGCATAAACTCATGCGCTTTATTAATTTCATGATTCATGTGGAGCTATTGATCTGGGCTTGATAGGATCTAAGTTTAATTGGTGTAATAACAAGAGACCAAGTAAAAAATATAAAAAAGATTAGATAGATAAATATAATGATCTATGAGCTCAGAACTTTATTAAAAACACTATCAAACACTTAACTAGAATTGGGTCTGATCATAGACCTATTCTAGTGAAATGTCAGAAAAATCAGTAGGGATTTACAAAGTATTTCAAGTTTTTTAACTTCTGGATTAACCAGCCTAACATCTATGATATTGTAAAGGAAGGATGGGACATGAATATTTCTAGCAACCCCATGTAGATTCTTCAACAGTAACAGAGAAGCTCAACAGGAAATTAACTCAGTGGTCTAGGGGATTGCACGCCACAACAGTAAGATGTTTAGTATAGTTCCCTATATTTATTTTTGTGTTTCTTGTTTCTCGTCTCAGAGAATGATTTATAGCATCTGTTGGCCGTTTTATTCGTTACGCCGGCTGGATTAGAAAATGTGTTTGAGCAAGTAGACAACTGGAAAATAAAATTACAGAATTTTTGAAGATTTAGACATAATCAACAACAGTGATCAGCACAAAGAGGATTTCAACAGGACTTAAGAGAGTACATTAGGTTGGTGGAATATGCAAGAATCTATCTTGAAACAAAAATCTCAAGTTAAATGGTTTGAAGAGGGTGACTGCAACACTAAATACTTTCCTAGTCTTAGCAAAGAGAAAAGAAAAAGAGTACAGAAAAAATTTAAAATGATGATGATAAAAAGTGAAAAGAGGAGTGCGTAGTTATCCACCACTTAGTATATTATACGTAAAGGGGATGGGT
>MCJB01050888.1:0-12155 GCA_002018475.1 Nicotiana obtusifolia | reverse complement strand
ATTTTCTATCCTTATTTATAATATGACAATGTTAATCAAGGGAATTTGGTTAATGGTTTCTGATATATTTGGAAAAATCGAATCCTTTTTTAAGGTTCCAAAGGAAAGATAGATCTGAACTAACACAATCACTATAATCATCCCTCTTGTATGTATATATGTTTTTCAATGAAAAGAGGAAATTATGATATCCTAGGAGCGTGTCAGAAAGATGGACATACATAGAATGAATAATCACAAGGACGAGTGGATTCAAAGGGAGGAAAGGATTGCTAAAGCTGCAATTAGAAATTTCTAAAAAATTTTCAACTTGAAGCAATCTACTATGAATAGTAGAATAGCTCAATGCATTCTTTCATGAGCCAGACCTCTATATAATAACATCCCTACATAAAAATACTTCTCTATAAAAGTCAAGCTTTTTCGGAACTAATTTTCATGTTATGTTCTAATATATGTTCTCTATAACAACACTTTGCTATAACAGTCAAAATATTCAGAACAAACGAAGTTGTTATAGAGAGATTTGACTGTATCATGATGAAGATTGTCTGAAGAGCCTGAGATTAAGGAAGTAGTATTTAGTATAAGTCCTGATAGTGATGCAAGTCCAAATGGCTATAATGGGTAGTTTTATTAAAGCTGTTGGAATATCATTCAAAAAGATATTTTGCATATGTTCAGAATTTCTTCGATGGGCAGAATTTAACTAAATTTTGTACTCACATATATTTATTGCTACAACCAAAAGTGGATAGCCTACTACTTATCTGATTTGAGGGTCATTTACTTGCAATTTTTCTAATAAGATCATCTCTAATATCCTTTCTAGGAGACTCAACTCTCTACTTTCTGTATAGGATAAAATATGTCTATATTAAATTATCGCATGAGAAAGTGAAATGTGGGGCCGAAGACAGAAGACAGTCGGGTCCGAAGGCAAAAATCTCGTCTGTTACCGGAGAGAATGATATTCATAAAGGCGAGATAAATGCCTGTCACCTGGTAGCATTTAATGGAAAATATTCTACCGCATTAAGTATGTGGTCCGTTACAGAGAATATGACATTCACTGCCTACTGCTACACATTCTTCAATGACCCTCATAATTGTCATTAAAGAGGGGCTTGATCCTAGGACCGTGTTCCCCAGGTGAAACTATAAATAGTGAGCTCTATTATCATTGTAAAGGACATGAATTTTCTGTGTTCAAAGCCCATATAATTTTATCTTCTTGCTCATTTATATCGTTATTATTGTCCATGGAGGCCTTGCTCCCAGAATCACGATTTCTACTATTTCATCCCAATCTCAAGTCTAAGTCTTACATTTTTGTCTAACTTATTTATTATCTGGGGATCAAATTAATTTACTTGTCTATAAACCACGTATAAATTCAATTGTACTATTTTACGGGTACACAGCTTGGCGCCCACCTTGGGGCTTGGATAGTTGTGCAATTGAGTTGATCCTTGCATCTATTACTAACTCGTTTGGTTATTTTCTTTAGCAAAAAATCATAGAAAATGGCAGATAATGCTGTTAACATCGTACACGACGTGAGGCCCAATGAAATCAGCCTCAGCACGAGGATTCAATCAGTGATACTCGCAACAAGGGGGATGAGGCCACGCCGGTCCATTGTGGATGATGTCCGCAACATGTTCGAGAGGCGACTCCTGATGATAAAGACTAGCACGTCGTCAAAACGGTAAGGATCTTGAAGGAGCAACAAAAGGCTATTATGAGCCATCTCACATGACAGGATCAGGTCATGACGGAGCTGAAGCAGGCGTTGTGGGATGCTTCCAACAACGCGAATGGACGAGGTTTAGTTCCTCCCGGTGCTCCCACAAATTAAACAACACAGAGGGTAGACAACAACATCCCGAGGGGCGAGGTTGGCTTCGATGGGGCCAGGGGAAACGGTAGCGAATCCGGTCATAACAACGAGAGTGATCCCTTTAAAATCGAACTCATGCGATTTATGAGGAAAATAAACGCCCGAATGGATCAAATTCTGGGCGCACCACCAGTGTTGAAAGGGCCAGACTAAAAGAAGTATACACAATTGCCATTCAAACCAAGCGCGACACCAGAATTGATTCCGAAGCGGTTTAAAATGCCAGACGTGCCGAAGTATGATGGAACTTCAGATCCTCGGGAGGACATCACCACCTATAAAATGGCGGTGAAGGGAAACTGTTTAGCTCCCCACGAGATTGAGTTAGTCTTACTAAAGAAATTCAGGGAGACTCTTACGAAGGGAGCCCTGACATGGTATTCACTTTTGCCTGAGCACTCCATAGACTCATTTAAGATGCTCGCGGACTCTTTCATCAAGGCCCATGCCGGGGCCAGAAAGCTACAGGACCAAAAGGCCGACATATTCAGGATTGCACAAGGAGAGTCCGAATTGCTACGGGAGTTTGTGATAAGATTCAAGAAGGAAAGGATGTTGCTACTGGTCGTACCGAACGAATGGGCAGCTGAAGCATTCACCAAACGTCGGAATCCGAGAAGTTCCGACGCTTCCCGAAAATTAAAAAAAAGTTTGCTCGAGTTCCAGGCAACAACTTGGGCGGATGTTCACAACTGGTATGAGTCAAGGATAAGAACTGAGGATGATCAGCTTGATTTCTCGGGGTCGGCCAAGGGTCAGGACCAGGAGAAGAATAAAGAGAAATCAAAGGAGGATTTTGACATAGATCGACGGTCTTCAATGGGTCAGTTTTTGCCCTATGAACGGGCCAAAGGACGCGACCAGATGGTTGACGGATAGACTCGCTACTGATAAAAGAGCTGATCGCGGCCAAACTAACATGTCATTGCAAGATAAGGAGACATCAGGCCGAGATTCTTCCTACCCTAGGCTTTTCGAATACAACTTCAACGTCAGCGCAGTGGAGCTGGTGTCAGCTATGAGGAACATTAAAGCAGCCCGATACCCGAAGCCAATGAGATCCGATCCCAGCCAAAGGAATCCTAATTTATGGTGCGAATACCACGGGACAAAAGGTCACCGAACTAGGGACTGCCGGCATCTACGTAAAGAGGTGGCGACATTGCTGAAAAACAACCATCTCAAGGAATGTTTGAGTGATCGGGGTAAAAATAATTACGGCCGCAATTGTGATAACGCGGAGCCTTTGAAAACAGGAGAGGATCCTCCACATTTGACGATGAACATAATTTTTTAGGGGAACGATACTAATGGTGTAACATTTTTGGCGGCAAAAAACACAAAGGTGTCGGTAACCCACAGCAAGAGACTCCAGGAAGTCGCCGAGGACGACATTACTTTCACGGAGGAAGACGGTGATGGACTGCAACTACCGCATAATGATGCCCTGGTAATCTCTCTAAATGTTATAGATTTTAAAATTAAACGTTTTCTGGTAGACTCAGGAAGTTCGGCCAATATTATCCAGTGGAGAGTGTTGGAGCTAGCCAAGCTCACCGAAAGTATCATTTCGGCCACAAAACTTCTCACCGAGTTCAATCTGGCAAGTGTAACAACCTGGGGAAAGATCCTGCTGCCTACGAATGTCGAGGGGGTGATGAAGACGAACCTTTTCGAGGTTATAGACGGCGATATGAGTTACAATATCATCCTAAGGAGATCATGGTTGCACGAGATGAAGACTGTGCCATCAACATATCATCGGTTGCTGAAATTCCCGACTCCCCAGGGAATTAAACAAATAAGAGGTGATCAACTGATAGCAAGGGAGATGAATGCAATCTTAGTTTTCAGTAGCAAAAGGAAGGAGCATGAAGTAGAGCAATTACAGGAACCGGTGCCTGTTCCCGAGCCGAGCGAAGTCAACCAGGAGGAAGAGTCGTTGGAATCCTATCAAGTACCAAAATATTTTCAGGTACCAAAAGAGATAGACGCAACAAAATCCACAGCAGAAGAACTTGAACAAGTCGCATTGTTCGAACAGTTCTTGGAGAGGAAGTTCCACTTGGGGACAGGACTATGCCCCGATCTCAGGTCGGATTTATTGAATTTCTTAAATTTAATATTGATGATTTTGTGTGGTCGCATGCGGATATGACAAGTATCCCGCCAGAAGTGGCCATGCACAAACTAAGCCTGGATTCCAGCATCCCTTCGGTAAGACAGAAAAATGTCCTATTGTCGAGGTCAGAAAAATGTTTGTCAATGAAGAGGTAACTCGCTTGCTTGATATCGGTTCAATCCGAGAGGTAAAGTATCCTGACTGGCTAGCTAACATAGTAGTAGTTACAACAAAGAATAACTAATTTTGCATGTGCATATACTATAAGGATTAAATAAGGCATTGCTAAAAGACTCGTTCCTATTACCAAACATTGATCAAATGATTGATGCAACGTCCGAGCACGAGTTAATGAGTTTCCTCGATGCTTACTCCGGGTACAACCAAATCAAGATGAACCTGGAGGATGAGGAAAAAACTTCGTTCATAATGAACTTCGGCACATATTGCTATAATATGATGCCCTTCGGGCTAAAGAACACCGGAGCCACGTATCAGTGGCTCGTAAACAAAATGTTCAAGAAACAAATAGGGAAAACCATGGAAGTTTACATAGATGATAAGCTGGTTAAGTATTTGATGCAGGTGATCATCTTAAACACTTCTAGTAAGTTCCTGAGATTCCTGGTTTCACAAAGGGGGATCGAGGTTAACCCCGATAAAATTAAAGCCATCGAAGACATCCCGGATCAGCTATCAAACGTGAAAGAGGTTCAAAGGTTGATAGAGAGACTGGCCTCTTTGAGCAGATTCATTTTCGGGTCTTCAGAGAAATGCCATCATTTCTTTTCGCTGCTCAAAGAGAAGAACAACTTCGAATGGACCCTAGAGTATCATCAGGCTTTGAGGGATTTGAAAAGGTATTTGTCAAGTGCTCTGTTACTATCAAAATCGGAGGAAGGCGAACAACTGTTGATCTACTTAGCGATCTCGAAGGTAGCGGTAAGTGTCATTTTAGTCCGTGAGGATGAAGGTACGCTATCTCCTATTTATTGCATTAGTAAAATTCTAACGGGAGTAGAAACTCGCTACCCTCATCTGGAAAAATTGGCCTTAGCTCTCGTAGTCGCCGCTCGAAAGCTTAGGCCTTATTTTCAATGTCATTCGATAGCCGTGGTGACCACTTTTCCCCTGCGGAATACTCTTCATAAACCCGAACTTTTGGGTAGGCTGGCCAAGTGACTCATCAAAATGAGTGAACTGGACATAAAATATAAGCCTAGGACTGCGATTAAATCACCAAGTGTTGGCCGACTTTATGGCTAATTTCAGTCCGGGACTGTTATCTTTGGCTACCAAAGAAGCAGTGATGGTGTCAAAATCAGTATAAGGAGTTTGGACCCTATTCACGGACGGAGCTTCTAACGTGAAGGGATTCGGGCTCAACATAGTCCTGACCACGCCCTTGGGAGAAATCCTAAGGCAGACCATAAGAACCGTTCCTCTAACTAACAATGAAGCAGAGTATGAAGATTTGATTGCAAGACTTGAATTGGCCCGGGGACTGGACTCTAAGGTCATAGAAATCGAATGCGACTTTCAATTGGTAGTAAATCAGGTCTACGGGATCTTTGAAGCCAAAGAGGAATGTATGCAATAGTATGTAGTGAAAGTCCAGGCTCTGCTCGCTCGATTCAGGGAATGGTCAATTTTGCACATCCCCAAGGAATAGAATATGGAAGCGAACACACTAGCCTCGTCCAGGCTCGTCTACAAAAATGAAATGATCGGACTCCGGTACAGTCGTACAACTTATGCACTCGAAACTGGACGCAGATAGCTATTACAAGGTAAATGCGACCAACTTGGTCTGGGACTGGAGAAATGAGATCATTGACTATCTCGAGCACGGAAAGTTGCCTGAAGATCCCAAGGCATCTCGGGCGCTACGCACTAAGGTAGCGTGACATAGCTTTAAAGGAGGTCAATTATAAAGAAGATCTTTCCAAGGCCCGCTGGCCCGATGTTTGGGAGCCTCCGAAGCTAATTATGTTATGCGAGAAGTCCATGAAGGGATCTGTGTAAATCACTCAGGCGCGGATTCCTTGGTGAAAAAATTAATTAAGGCAGGATACTACTGGCCCAGATGGAACAAGATGCCCAGGCTTATGTTCAAAAATGTAATAAATGTCAACGCTACGCACCGTTGTTACATCAACCGGCAGAGACACTGCATCGGGTTTTGTCAACATGGTTGTTCATGAAATGGGGGATAGATATCATTGCACCACTTCCACCGGCTCCCGGTAAGGTAAGATTTCTTTTAATTTTAACTGTCTATTTTTCTAAGTGGGTTGAAGCAGGTCCTTATAAGAAGAGGCGAACGAGAAGTGGTAGATTTTCTGTGGGAGAATATAATTTGCAGATTTGGGATAACAAAAGAGATAGCCTGTGATAACGGGCCATAATTTATAGGCGCAAAGGTCACAAAGTTCCTTGAAGACTTAAAAATCAAAAAGATCACATCATCACCCTATCATCCGAGTGCAAATAGCCAAGCAGAATCAACCAACAAGGTGATTATGGAAAATCTCAAAAAGAGATTGGAAACAACTAAAGGTAAATGGCCCGAAGAGCTGCCAGGAGTGCTATATGCGTACCGGACAACAGCCAAGTCAAGCACGGGGAAAACTTCTTTCTCTCTTCTGTACGGAGCAGAAGCCCTAGTCCGGTGGAAGTAGGAGAGCCTACCCTGAGATATTTTCGAGCGAATGAAGAAACGAGCAACTATGCAATATTGGTAAAATTGGAGCTGCTTGATGAACGAAGGGACTTAGCGCATATAAGGATGGCAATCCAAAAGCAGAGAATAGAAAGATATTACAATCAAAGAGCCAATCTCCGTTATTTCAAAGTAGGAGACTTGGTTTTTAGGAAAGTAACTCAGAACACTCGGGAGCTCAATGTAGGGATGTTACATCCGACACGGGAAGGCCCCTACCGGGTTTCAGCTGTTACTGGTAAAAGGTCATACGAGTTGTAAGATCAAGATGGAGAAACTTTGCCAAGCAACTGGAACGTGGTTCACCTCAAAAGATACTATTGCTGATGAACCTCGCCTACACTGAAAGTATGCGCTGCACTCTTTTTCCCTTCGTCCAGTTTTTGTCCCAATTGGGCTTTTCTCAAAATGTTTTTAACGAGGCAGCAACGAAAAGCATACTACGAAGGAAGCTTCGTTAGTAGAAATAAGACCTTAGAACATCAAGGCACGCAAACGACTGCTCACTACGGAGTGGTTAGATAATCTTTGGCTCAGTAACAAAAGTTCCTACTGGGAAGTAAAATTTGTTATCGGACAAAGGTTACCCGACCGTTCATGAGTACAAGCTACTGGGGGTTGTTAGATAGTCTTTGGCTCGATAACAAAGTTCCTAAGGGGAAGTGAAGCTTGTTACCAAACTAAAGATTATCTAACCATCCACTACTGGAACTTCAAAAGGATCAAGACTTCCAGTGTTCAAATTCGCATTCAAACACTGGGGGAGAATGATATGAGGATAAGACAACAATGACTGCCATATCGACCGAAATATGAAACCCGGAAATAAAGTTGTATCATCGAGACCGGGGACTGCGCGGCCAGCCCTATAGAAACAAGTTGTACAAGTTAGCTACAAGTAATGGTAATTTCTTTTTAGCACAACGAATACTTATGTACTTTTGAAAGTGGAAGGAATAAAGTAAAGTCCTTTAATTTCTATCTTGTTTCTTGTCTGAAAAATGAATTAATTTTATCATTTGAAAGTTAAAAAGGTACTTCAAATGCTAGTGCCGCAATGAACAGGAGACGTCCTCTTCAAGAGCACCGTAAACATAAGAGAGCCCTCTCTTATAAAACCCTCACGTTAAAGGGTTGATTTCGAAAGAACTTAAGCCCGAAAACCAAACACTCTCGGGGAAAAATGCACCCGAAGCCTTGAACAATTCAATGCAAAGAGTAAAACTTGCGCAAATATTTAAACAAAAAGCACACAGAGACTTGCGGAAATTCTCAAACGGAAAGTACGCAAAGTGAAACATTTGTATGATACTTAAATGAAAAAGTGCTTCTACTCACAGCAAACATTCCAAGTAACACAAATACAAAAGTATGGACAAGAAAAGAAAGCAAAAACTAAGCTACTACATCTCCGGAAGCTGGAGGAAGAGAAGTATTCGCGCCCCCAGGAGAAGTGGGTGGATCTGCAGCCGGCTCAATATTTTGGCCTTCAGCATCATCACCTTCCGTTTCTTCTTTAGTTCCCGAGACCTCAGAACCGAAACAAGAAGAGTCGGTAGCATCAGGCCAGGCTAGAAGACCCCTTTTGGCAGTTGACTCTAGATCTCGGGCTTTAGCGATCTCCGCATCAAAGTCAATGACACCTGCTTTAGCCTCTTCCAAGGTTTTTCTCCTCATGTTATACATAGCAGATGTTTTTACAATAATGAGGGAAGCCGCTCAGTGCTAGAGTTCTTCTTTAAGTCGGTCGATCTCGGTAGAAAGGTTATCCCGCGGGGATCTGGTGGCCCGGAAGCTGACATCAAGCTCGTTGACAGTGGAGCTGAAAACCCTGTTATGCTCGATGGTCCTCTTGTGCTTCTGCTCCAATGGGGCATACTTCGCCTCGGAAGTAATAACTTCTTTAGTTTAGAGGTTAAGGCTGCCTCCAAATTATTTAACGTTTCTACTGCAGCAGCCTCGCGATCGGATGCAGCAAGAACGACATTATGGTCCTCAACCCATTTGGCCTTAGTTTCTTCAAATGGTGCCCTTAATGAGGTGACCTCCTGGCTGAAAATCACTACTTCTTGCTTACTTTGCTGCAACCGAGCCTCCAACTCAACGGCCTCAACAGCTCGTACTTTCAGTTCTGAGAGACGAGTAGCAGTTTGGTCCCGCTCGGAGGTAAGTTCCTCCCTATCACGAATCAGCTTTTGAAGGCCCTCGAAAGCAAGGAAGTTGGCCTGCAAAACAAAAATACAAATTCAAAACCATGCAATAACAAAGATACAAGAACAAAAGGGGAAATAAAGACTATACTGCCGCTCTATTGTGCATGGCATTGTTTAACAAACACTCTCCCGAGGGAGTTATTTTTTCCCTATCATTTTCTAAAGCCAAAGGCTTCAGATAGTTTGCAAGTTCCACCGGCCGAGACAACAGATGGCATCCGGTAGAAACCAAGAGGGTATTGCTTCTCCTCTTTTGGGGATCTTCTGAGGGGGTAGCAAAATTTTGCCCCAGATTCCCATGAACTGGAGACTGGGGAAGAGGGACATCATCCTCTCGGGAAATTGCTGCCGATGAAGATGATGTAGCAGTTGTTGGTGGCGAATGTAGAGTTTGTGAAGAAGGAGATGAAACTGATGGCGAAACAACTGCGGCAAATGCAGTGCTGGTTGTTGGTTTCTCATCAACCGAAGACGGCGAGGACCCGGTACTCAGCCTCAAGATACCGAGCACGGAGACTAGGACTCGGAAATAGGAGTTGGCATTTTCCACCATATCATACTCCCCCTAGAGTGCTAGGGAATTGATGTGCCGGAGAATTTTGGCACATTTTGATACTACTTGCTTGGATTTTAACTTGTTTTACGTGCAAATTCCCTCGATACTTATGTAATTTTAGTATATTTGCAGTATATCAAGTGTAAGGACCTAAAAGCACGGAAAAGAGCTCAAAAAGCCAACTAAAGACAAGAAAAGAGTTGAAAAGCATCGCAGAGGTGAATATGCGGTCGCAAACATCACATGCGAGCTGCATATCTCACAATAAAATCGCAAATCAAGACAGACCTCTGGGCACATTTTTATGTCAAGAATGCTAACTAAGATGCGGACCGCAGACATGCACTTGGGAATCGCAGACACAAGCAGAGTTTTGGGTGAAATTCAGGGTAAGGAATGCGATCGAATCTGCGATCGCATAACAGGTATGCGAACCGCAGACTCAACCGCAGATCAAGTATGAAGTTTATGGCTTGCTGGAATTGCGATGCAAAAAAGGGGCCGCATTTCTTCAATGCGGACCGCGAATCAGGAATGCGATGAAGGCAAAATCCATGGATGAAATCTGCGACGGACGTGTACGATTTGCGTACCGCATTGTTTACATCAAGGGCCGAATTTTGTCTCAGTTTTTGGGCCTCTATAAATAGGTCTAATAGGGTTTTGTGAGGGGTATCTTGTTAGAATTTAGAGCATAAAGTACTAGGCTTGAGTTATTTGATTTCGGGGAAGCTTTTCGGATCAATTCCCTTCTATTTTGTAAGCTTATCACAATTACTATTCTTTCAATTTCAGTTTTCAGCATGAGTAACTAATTGTAAATGCTAAGGTTGTGAACCCTAAATGGGTATGATGTTATTGGGATTTAGATATTGAATATAGTTTCAACGGTTGATCGATATTTGTTTACTTCTTATTCTTTAAACAATTGTTGGTGGTTGCAAACATTAACAAACGCCATTTAATTCCACCTTTGCTTGGGAAAGCAGGGTAGAATTTGGTAGAAGTAAATAACAAAGACTCAAGGCTTTAAACCTTGTTTAATAAATCGCTTAGGAATAAGTGGGTTTTAATTTGGCATAAATTGATATTTCTTAATCACAACTCTTTTGTATTTGGAAAAATCATAAAGAGGAAATATTACCCAACTATTGGAAAATATTGGGTAGTCAATTAGGCATCAATTGCATATCAAAAGATTCTTCCGTTGGAAATATATAATATTGATATTGATAGCATTATACTTCATTAAGGGGACACAACCTTGGTTTCTTTAATCATATTAGTCAAATTCATAGTATTACAATTAGTCTTTATTTAAACTTTAATTCAATTCATACTTCTGTTACAATTACTTGATAGAATTACGACTGTAGTTGAGTACTACACTAATTAAGTAAACGTTTCACACCTATTCCCTGTGGGATTCGACCCCAACCTTGTTGGGTTATTATATTTGACACCGACCGCTTACACTGTTTATTAAGGTGTAATTTGAGCGTATCAAATTTTGGCGCTGTTGCCGGGGATTACGGTTCTGAAATTACTAGTTACTGTATGCTTTACTGCACGTCTAATTCTATTCTATCACAATTTGTTTGTTTTGCTTGGTGTGGATAGGAGAACATGTCGGACTATGGTGATGATGTGGAGTTAGACACGGAAGGAAATCCTTTTGCGGACATTGAGGAGTATATCGAGGATACAAATGCTATTGTACCTCCTGCTATTGATGCTGCAACCTTCAAAGTGGAACACGAATTAATTCTGATGCTGAAAGCGGAGGGATTTTTCAGGAATTCCCCAGATGACGATCCAACACAACACCTCAGGAATTTCTTGGGTATATGTGCAATGCACAAGCAGAATAATGTCTCCGACGATGCCCTGAGGTTGAGATGCTTCAAGTATTCTCTAGCTGGGGACGCGAGGAAATGGCTCTAGAATCTTCCTCCAAATTCAATTCATTCATGGCCCGAACTTGTCCGAGCATTCTTGTCGAAATGGTTTCCCCAAAGCAAGAAGTCCGAGCTCAGGGACAAGATTTTCTTCTTCAAGCAACTACCAGGCGAACAACTACATGAAGCGTGGGATCACTTTAAACTATATTTGGTGAGGTCCCCAAACCATGATTTTCCGGATTCCATCTTGTTGGAAAATTTTTACATGGGTTTGGATCCTATGAACCAGTCAATAGCGAAGAATGAAGCTGTTGGATCTTTTATGGACAAATCTTTCGCTAGGGTGACTCAAATATTGGATAAAATGGCAAAGCATAACCAAGCTTGGCATTCTGAGGACTCCACAGGTGGAATTGCAATTGGCTCTCCATCCTTGAGCAACTTGATCAAGGAAAATCAAGAACGAGACCAAGTAATTGCAGAACTCGCTACGAATGTCAATGTGTTGACAAAGCTTTTTCACTGAAAATCAGAAGAAAAAAGTGAATGTGGTTGAGAATGTGCAGCCGGTACCGAATGAAGATTATGAGAAGGCAAACTATGTCAATAACTCTCAAGGAGGGTACCAAAGGCAGCACTACCAAGGTCAAGTCTCTCAGAATCAATGGAGACCAAACCCGCAAGGGCAAGGTCACCATCAATGGTGAAATGACCAAAGTGGTTCTAACCAAGAAAACT
>MCJB01050887.1:41011-58499 GCA_002018475.1 Nicotiana obtusifolia | reverse complement strand
GCAATTGTTTTGATTTTTTTGCAACAGGTGGTTAATATGCTACAACAACAGCTAAAACTCTCAACAGTTGTTTTGATTATATCCAGCATTCTCAACAGTTGTTTTGATTATATCCAGCATGCTCTTCTTCATCCAACAAGTGCAACAAATACACGAAAATACAACAAAACAAACAACATTCACAAAAAACCCAACAGGTAACCTCAGTTGTTGGAAAACATCAACAAAATTGCAAGCCTTTTTTTTCGAAACTACAAGGATAAGTAGAACAAAAACACACTCAACAAGAAAAACCCATGCTCTTCTTCATCAAACAAGTGCAACAAATGCACGAAAATACAACAAAACAAACAGCATTCACAAAAAACCCAACAGGTAACCTCAGTTGTTGGAAAACATCAACAAACCCATGCTCTTCTTCATCCAAAAACCAGACTTTCACAACCACAACCACTCTTTACAAACTCACAAACCCCAACAAGTGCAACAAATACACGAAACTACAACAAAACAAACAACATTCAACAAAACCCATGCTCTTCTTCATCTTCTCTAACCTAAATCGTCATTTTCAAGCCCCGATTCAAAATCCTAAAATTTTTTAACCAACTGAAAAGAATATTTACCTGAGTAGTTGCTGAGAACGAACAACTGAGCAGAGAGAGAGAGAGAGAGAACCGAGCAGCAGTTCTTGGGGCTTTTTCAACTGAGAGTGGCGGTGGTCGCCGGTTCGGAGAACTGGACGGAAACGAGGGAGATGAGAGAGAAGAAGAAGAAGAAGAGACGGAAGTAGTTGTTGGGAGTACTTTGGAATGTGTTTCTGAAATAAAGTGTGGGGGTATTTTAACTGATGGGCTTTTGTGTAATTTTAAAGAGATTATAAGTTTTATAAATTATAATCTAGCTCCAAATTAAACTAATCAGCTTTTTAAACTACACTTTGACTTGGGTGGTCAAAAATGTCACCGTTTCTAATTAGGTGACTTTTTTATCACCTAAACTTAAATCTTCCAAGTGTCCCCAACCTCATGTACTGTCTTCGTTCAATTTGAAGGGATCACTCTATTTTACTTTGGAAGAGAATGACTCGGTGTAACCGGTAAAGCAGGTAGGTCACGGGTTCGAGAACCGTAAATATAAACTGACAGAAATACTGAGTGCTGCTGGTTACAATAGATCTTGTGTGGTCTGGCGCTTTCCGACCTGTGCATAGCGGGAGGGGCTTGCGCATAGCGGGAGGGGCTTGCATTTACTCTATTTTACTCCCTTTTAACTCTTCATTGGTTGAGCTGCGGGAGTGAAGTACAGCATGTCTACTCTTCAATTGGGTGTCACTCTTTCTTGTTCATCTCCAATGTTCTTGCCAAGTCACTCTCTGACGCCCAGAAACGGCTTTCCCACTCCAAAGACCAACTCTTTAAAGAATCCTTTCCGCTTAGCTCATTCTACTTGCAAAACCTACAGTCATGGGGATCCAAGAATGTCTCTTTTCAAGATCACTTGCACTGCCACCTCACCAAATCTAAACAAGGTTTGTTCTTTTTTAATAGTACTAATATACTCATGGTTTATTCTTCTATTTTTGAGTTAGAAAAGGGGGACAAGATTGGATTTTGATAATTGGCTTTGCCAAATTTGCAGAGCACAGATGTGGTGGTGGAGGAGAAAAGTGTTTCTGTGATTCTTCTTGCTGGAGGGAAGGGGAAAAGAATGGGTGTAAGTACTTACTCTCCTCTTTTATATTTATGAGTTGAAGAGGGAAAGAACTTATCTTGTTGTTTTCCATTACTTGCTATTATGTGGGTGTTACAATTTTCCTATCTTCATTGCTTGTGTTGTTTAAGAGTTCAAAAGATTATTGCAGTTGATGTACAATGTTGCTAGAAACTGTGAGCTTTTTGCATATTTGTATTCCCATATCTTCATTATCTATAGTGATGAATATTCTTCTGCTGGATAATGCCTTTATTATATTTTGTCCGAATAGGCAAGCATGCCAAAGCAGTATCTACCACTTCTAGGCCAACCAATTGCATTGTACAGGTAACCAAAAAATGGTCAACTTGATTCAATTATGATAAACCTGCAAAAACTAATTTCGCAGTGCTAGATATAGCATAGAGATTTCTGAAATTTATGGTGTGCTGAAAAAGCCTAACGTTTGTCCATATTCTCATTGGCAACTTAAATTGCTTTTAAGTTGTAACAAATATAGCAGCCTGGTCTAGCTAGTGATACCACAAAATGGGTAGTAATAGGCAGGACCTTTTAGCTTCAATTGGGCTGCTTTGAAGAGAGATGGTGGAGAGAATTTAATAGTATTGAGACCACAGTTTGGAGAGAATATTTCTGTATATACACAACCAGTTCACTCACATGTTTGCCTTTGTGGGTGACAATTTATTCGAATATTGCAGTTTCTTCACTTTCTCCAGGATGCCTCAGGTGAAAGAAATCATTGTTGTATGTGATCCTTCTTATCAAGACATTTTTGAAGGTATGAACTTTAAGTGTCTAGTGTGAGTGTGCAGCCAAGAGAAAACTGTCCAAGAAAGCAATGAACATGCACATAACTTTCTTATTCAGATTGCAATATCTATAGGCATTTTTATAGATACTAAGATGATTGTATAAGAATTCTTCATTTATTTTATAGATGCCAAAGAGAATATCCAAGTCGAATTAAAATTTGCATTACCTGGGAAGGAAAGACAAGATTCTGTATACAGCGGACTTCAGGTACGTGCTATATGCTATCTCAGATGGTACTAAGTTTCATACTTCCAACTTTCGAAAGCAAAGTTGGTCATGTTTGATAACTTAATTTTTCTATCTTTTACCCATGGCCCCTTTTCAGCCTTTATTCTCCAGAATATGTAGTTAACCAAATTTTCAATTGTGATTTGCATGGTTGGTTATACTTAGCAGATCAACTTTTGGGAGGGAGTATTGAACTCATGTTCTGTAACTTGGCTTCTATAGCTGATTTCGTACAGAATAGTTCATGTAGCAAAAGTTATTAGCTAGTTATCTGGTAATTCCTGTTTCACTTGTTCTCGTCTGAGGTGCTAAAAGAGTTAGGCTCTTAAGTGATTGGTCCTGGCTGTTCTGTGTTTGGCCTTAAGATTCTTTTCATGTTTCTAATCCGAATAGGAGTTATCTGTTGATCTCATTCCAAATGCTATTGAAATGTTTGACTTTTTGGGAGAGAACAACAAGTGACCAAAAGCTTAAATTCAAGTTACCTTTTCCATTACATTTCATCTTTCTTTGTTGGTTTGGTTGTCAACATCTGATCTTGAGTCGTGTTGGTTCAGTTAATTTTCCGGTGAAAAGCTTTTGCATTCACTAAAGCTGATCTTGTGAAATATCTTCATCTTTATCTTGTTCGGTTGTTCCACATATGTCGTTAGTACGCTATGCAGTAAGACAATGTTATTATCATGGTATTTCTCAGTAGTGATTGTGATTCTTAGAAGGTGATGATATTTTGCATGTTAGGAAGTTGATTCAAACTCCAAACTTGTATGCATCCATGACTCTGCAAGACCTCTAGTATGGACTGAAGATGTAGAAAAGGTTTGATCACTACACAAGCTCCTCCTCTTCCTCTATACTTTCTTTTGGCTTTGGCAAGAGCTTTCTGGTATTGTGGGAAGTACTCCTGTCGGACAGCATGAATTCTGCAGATATCCATCTTCTTTATCTTTAATTCTTCACTATAGAGTTTGCTGATTGTTGAATTTTATATAGGTCATATGTATGTTTAAGATTCCGAAGGACTGATCTTCCTTTACTTATTTCAAAGAATCTTCTTTGCAGGTCCTGAAGGATGGTTGGCTGGTTGGAGCAGCAGTTCTTGGCGTTCCTGCTAAAGCAACAATCAAAGAGGTACGCCTTAATTATTATCAGTACCTTACTATATCTGATTGTATTAAAATATGAAGCTGCAGGTGGCCGACCGTCTCATGTGAGAGAACGAAATGGTAGAAAATTGAAGCATGTTCTGAGTTTTATGAAGATTTCTCTGTTAGCGGATATTCAAGCTGATAGCTGCCAGTTAGAGATTAATTGCTCTATCCTTTTGCTGTGGAACTATTAGGATGACACATTACCTGTGCTCTTTTTCATCTATATTAATTTGCATAATCTCCTTCAAATGTTTCAATTGCTTTTAAGTTGTAGCATGATACCGAGTCTCAATTTGGTCAAAATCTTTTTCATTTTTATCATTGACTAGTATGGATTATCATTATTATCACTGTATGGTTATTTCTGTTTGATATTTGTTTAATAAGAAGTATTTTAGGTTGTGCTGAAGTTGCCGTATAATATTATTTCTCTTGTTAACAAAACTTAACTTCGGTGTAATAGTTCTACTAATCTTCTGGGCAGAGATCAAGTGTGTATTTATTCAGTTATATGATATGAAAAGTAAGAGTACATTCTATAAGACAGGAAATTTAAATGTAGCCCTCTACGTCACTCCTCCCCGTATTTGATCTGAGTGGCATCAACGTAAAACTGCTGACAGGAATGTTGATAAAGCATCTAGTTTGAGTGCATTGACATTGCGCATAAGGTCTTCCTCTTTATATTATCTCGATTGAACTTGGTTTTGATGGATCTACTAATTTTGTTGTCATTTCTGGTGCAGGCGAACAGTGAGTCTTTCGTTGTGAAAACTCTTGACAGGAAAACACTTTGGGAAATGCAGACACCTCAGGTAGTAGACCTTTTTGTTTTAGAATTTCTTCTTCACCTGCAGAGACCGTTCAACAAATTTGTCTGGCACAGGTAATCAAGCCTGAGTTGCTTAAGAAGGGTTTCGAGCTTGTTAACAGGTAATATGTTTGAAACATTTTTGACATTCAATATTCAACAAGCTCGTGCTTCCCATTGTATTAGAGTTATTAATGAAATCAAATGGTATAGGATGATGTCCAAATTTCTTCACCATGATTACACAAAGAAGCATAATTGTCAAAAAGCTTGAGAATGACAAGCAGTTTGAAGCATGTTTATACTTAGGTGCCGTGATATTACACCTCTCTTTTCTAGGTTTGAGATGGTAAGCCTAGGTCAAGTGGGGTTAGACACAAATTTGATTTCAAGACCTACACATCTTGGTTAGGGCCTTTGATATACATTTCTCTTAAGTGAACGTCATTTCTTCACAGCACCATTACCTATTTGCTTATTAAGTCCTCAAAATCCTTCTGACTTGCAAAGAAACAGAAATGTTGTAACATTACTTGATTAAAAGATAGTACTACATTTTCTTTTTTGGCAGGGATACCACTACCACCTTTTCTTTAAAGTAGATAGTACTACATTTATATGTTAAAGAAACCTTTCTAATCTGAATGATACATGGATATGTCCCCCCCCTCTCCCTCAGTTATGTTAATTTGGGAGGAAAACTGATAGTTCACATTACTGATCATTTTGATGAGGTCATAAGAATGTTTGTCATAAACACAACTAAAGGGAGCTTAGCCCTTCTTATATGATTATTTATTCTATGTTTCATGTGGTCTTTTAGGGAAGGACTTGAAGTAACAGATGATGTATCAATAGTGGAGCACCTCAAACATCCTGTATACATTACTGAAGGCTCTTACACTAACATAAAGGTAGCCAGCTTAACCTCATTGTCTTTTTGGTTCATATTTTCCTGCTACTGCACTTGAGCTTCTTTTGAATGTGAAATGTAAGCCTTCGTCCTTGTGATTTGCAGGTTACGACACCCGACGATTTGCTACTTGCGGAAAGAATATTGAACAGTGAAGAATCTTAGACTTTTTTAGTTTTGTTAGTTTATCTTTTTTTTGCAAACACTATATTTCCTTGGAAATTTGTACTCTTATTCTATAGATGAAGTTAGCCTTTCACTGTTTTTTGAAAACTTTGCCGAGTCTTGTGAACTTCATGGGAAAAGAAAGTATCTTTTTGCCCAGATTTCAGCAACTTGGCAAAGCTGTACAAATAATGAAAAATTCACTTGTTAGAAAGTCACCAAGCTACGGGAAAAATATACATAAAGGATAATGAATAGAAGAGAATGGTTTTCTTCTGCAAAAAAAAAAAAAGGAAATGGTTTTGTACTTGGAACATAACTAACACTCTGAATAAGAATGCATCTATTAGGGATAAAATGTAGAATAAAAATATATGTAATTGACAATAATATCCTTAAAGGTGCCTTATTTTGGTATATAGAAAATAAATTCTTTTAATAAAATTAAAATCAAGTCCAGATAATTTCTAAAATAAAACTTGTAAACAGTATACTAATTATCGTAGCTACTGGAAACAGTATTTGTATTGTTATTCGCCACATAAAGAATTTATGTTCAAGTAGTTCACAGCGTAATAACTTATGTATTATAATCCTAACAAAACTAGTCCACCTAACTAAAGACAAGATATTTCCTCCAACTTGAACCTTAGGTTAGAGAGATATTGTTTCGGTTTATAAAGATGGTTTCAAGATCCTGTTAAACTGACATCCCGCCATTTCTTTTTCCTCTTTTTCTTTTTGGTCCTGAAAGTATATGTCTGCATAATTCCAGACTCCAAAGGTAGTAAAAAAGTACTCAAATGGCAAGAGAGAAATGTTCTCTATTCGACCTTTTATTGATTTCACAGAACTGGCTGGACTAGAGGGAATTTCAGAAGCCCAGAGCAATAACTTTACATAATCCTTTCGTGAGATTGTAATCTTGAAAGAATAGAATGGCCCCAGCACATGGAATAAATACAGAAAGACCAACTAAAAACAAATGAGCATTCTTGGATCTGGGAGCTTTACTACTATCTTCTCAATCTACTCTCTGCTCTCCTTGATTTTGCACACTCACCGAACCATAAGAACCGCCCACCTTTAGGTGGACGCACAGGGGTCCCTTGTTTAACCTGTTAATTTGCAAAACGTCAAGTATGCTTCTAGTTGACTGATCATAGGAGAAAAAGTTAGTTATAAAAAAATGCAGTCCGGTGCACTAAGCTCTTGCTATATGTGGGGCACGGAGACGGGAAAAGATTAGTTATATCATCCAAAAAAAGCATACCTTCCCCCTTCTACGGGGTCTGGTGTTGTTCCAACAGAAACAACCTCCAGCACCAGATCCTGATTCATATCCCCTGCAAACATGCAACAATGAGAGTTAGAGGCAAAAAAGCACCTGCTGATAGTCCACATTGAGACCCTCTTATTTTACATCTCTCTAAAAGGCGAACATTTTCAACATAACTTACAAGCAGTGTGAAGGAACTGAAAACACTTTCAGGTTAGCTAAAGTTATCATTGCATCAGGAGAAATTTACGACATTATGCAAGAAGTGAAATGTGTCGGCAAAGTTTATACTGAGATAAATTATGAAGAGATAAGCCCTATAACTTACATACTCTCCTTGCTGAAATTGCTGGCATAGATGCCATTATGCAACAAACTTGGTGAAATGGGATAATTGTCGCCCTTTTTACTGGTCTGATCCTTCTGAATGGCCTTTCCATCAATCATCTTCAGATTTCTTATTTCCTCATTTAGATCATCATGCCAATGCTGGGAGGGCAGGTCCCTCGAATTAATTGATTCTAGTTGATTGTTATGATAAGCACCATCTTGTGGCAGGACTTGGTTCCTCTCAGGTTTTAGGTGACTCATTGATCCAGGAGTTCCTTTCTCCATAGCTTGTAACCATGCTGTTTCTAACCTCTGCTCACGTATGATGGATTCTATTCTCTGCACTGGAATTTCTGAGGTTCTACCTTTAGAACTACTCGTTTCAGCATTTCCACTTGCTGGCTCAAAAGTTTCAGCCATCTTGCTTTCAGAATCATTAAAGCTTCCTCTTGATACCTGTAGAGGTTCCTGATTCGAGCAAACTGCGGTTTCCTTCTTCACCATGTTTGGCGGACCCATCTGTTTCAGACCTACAGGATCCGTCAATGTAATTGGCTTTCCACTGTCATCAGATGTCTCCCCATCCGGTAGCAGAACAAGTCTAACCTCTACGTTGCTCCGTAAAATATTTTCAAATGAATTTGTGATACTGCTAAGAAACCTTTCTGCTCTCATTTTAACCTTGCTATCACGAAAAGCAATATGAGCAACAAAACCACCTGCACACAGAAGGTCCAAACAGCTAATAAGTCATATGCATATGCACGGGATTGCGTAAGTTGATAAGATGAGTAGATTGCATCACCATTCGTAGTGAGCCACAAGTAGATTTACTCAATTTTAGAGTTAGAGAAATAGAAAGAGTTAAATTCTTTTTCTTATTCCTTGAAATCAGAGGCACTCTGAAATGATAAGATACCTTTTTCTTTTTTTTCAAGTGATAAGATACTTTTCTTTATTATCCTGGTCTTCATAATTCAATTTAATAAGTTCAAGATCAAAAAAATCAACTTTGACTAGATTATATACAAGCTATAAATTTCAATCATTTCTTAACTTGAGTCTTAAAGTTTTTCTGCCTTCAATAGCTTTGTACTTTGAGAGTTAGATTAACACATCATAATGACATTTTGTGCAGAAAGCAGAAAACAAGTTAATATAGTGCCACTGCCCATCTCATGCGAAGTTCTCTCTACCTGTAAATAAATTTTGAACAGTGTTCGCTCAGCTTCAAGTTAAGAAAATGCAGTTCAAATTATTGTTTATTCCTTATTAATTCAACAGTTAACTGGGAGAGCTGAAGCTCAAAAGAGAAACCAGAAGACCGAAAATTCAGTCTGTTCTTGTGAACACAAACAGCTGCATGTGGAACAGAAAGAGAAAATTACCTTCGACTTCAGAGATTGACAGTAGTGTTCCACAAGTATGAAGCAGTTGCTTCAAAGTGTTGGAGTGGCATTTATCAATGCATCTGATCCAGATATCATCCAATATGTTTGTGTTGGGGCATCTAGATGCTGTCTTACTGTCCTTAACGTCATTATGTGGACCACCCAATACCTCAGCCTCACCAATCATCGATGAGAGTCCCAATTCTTTACTTGCTGAATTTCGACGGTTGGCATTTGCAAAAGACGAAGGAGAACCTGATTTATGCGGAGCATGGTGAGTATCAGTTCTCTGCCTCAGGGATATAGCTTCTCTAGATGTACTAGAAGGGTCTTCCTCGGTTGTCTTAGAACTCAGCCTTTGACTGCTTCCTGAGTGAGTTCGTTCTAGTGAAGTAGAAGAACCCAACTGCAAAAGGGTTGCCGTAAACCAAGTTGAACGTTCACTTGAAACCCTAAGTTGTTTCTCTGCCTCAGAAAGAAGCCTTAGTGCATGCTTCAATCTATCCAGTTCTGTCTCGGTCACTAACAGGTTGATCCAAGCAATTTTAGGAAGTATATGAAAAAAAAAGTCATAAGCCAAACTCTGATAACCTAACAAAGCTTCTAAAAGTTTTCCATTAATAAGTCTGCAATAACAAAAAGGTGATACAGGCAGGAGAAAATAGAGTATTTACTTCATTTTATCAATTCACTAAGGCACAATGACTCATTTCATGAATATAAGTTGCTCAACATGTAGATACGTCCATGTCCATTGAGGACAATATAGTTCATCATACAAAGTGCAGATAAAAACTGTGTTAGACTACTTACGAAGCTGCACTAACTGCATGTGATAAGAAAAACACCTCAAATTAAATTTGAATGGCTTAAAGAACTCAAATCTTGGAACTTGTTGCAAGTGACTATTACGGTTGCTCTTGTTAAAGTTTGACAAATATTGAAAACATCCAAAAAATGTAAGAGCAGTCACACTGAAAGGTACAGAGACAGTACACGAGCCAACGCAATCTGTACATACACAAGCAATATAGCTTACTATTATTAAAATTCAGCGTGTTTTGCAGGCTATGGATCAATTAGATAATCCTTTCTGACAATATATGATAACATATACGTATAATATTCAAAACTTTCTCCTCCACATTCTTCGGTGTTTCAACAGAAGTGCTACAGGCACATAACCAAAATATTAAAAAACTTCTATCAGGAGAACAGACTAGAAAGCATTCCTCTAATTTTCACTCCTTCCTTCCTATTAAACGTGTCACATTTGTATTTTCAATGTTCCAAAGGAACATATCTTATGATGGTTTAAACAAGCTTGTAAGATAACGATATTCTACACATTTAACAAGTTCTAAATTAGTCAGTCTATAAATGCTTTCCTATCAACCAACTTTACAGGCTAATTTGAGCAATCGCTTCAGTATTTTTCGTCTAACACTAACTTGTAAATCGAAGTAATTCATCAATATCTGTACTCTTTTAAATTGTTTCCAAGAATTAGACAGGGGAGTAGCATATTCAACTTAATCAATTTAACAAGATACTGAATGATTTAAAGAAACATGGAAAAATAAACCACTATTGATTCTTCAAACTAGAAAATGCACAAAATGGCTACTTACTTTAGCAAAACCTTTTAAATGTTTCCTTATTCACATTGCCACCCGGTTACTAGACAAGCCAATGAAAGTTTTCACATGGTCGGCTAAGGTCAGCTAATTATTAATAGATCTTGAGATACCGAAATTACAATCGGAAGCATAAATCTAGTGTCTTTTGCAGAATGTAAGTCAAAGCTTGTGAACAATTAAGATCAAACAAAAAGGACAAAGATTCTAAGGGTGAACATCTGCTACTTACAACTTTTCCCGCCAGAGGTATCAGTTTGCCTGGCATCAACTATTGGATGAGTTCCTGCAATTATATCCATGATGAGAGTGGCCAATTGAGACATCAAAACTATTGGATCAACACCTGAATCCAACAATTCCCGGGCTCTTTTTACAGTTTCTGCAGTATCTGATGACATTGCTAGCTCCAAAAGTTCCAGTAGCTTCTCATCTGAAACCACACCAATCTAGGGAAGGAAAGAAATATCAGAAAGAAAATGCTTGGTTTCATGCCACAAAGGGAAAAAAGAAAATGAAGAATTGAAGAAATTAGTATTGAATTTGTAAACATGCACATCAACTTACCAGATCATTTACCAAAGAAGTAGTGATTCGTTTCCCCAACAAACTCAACTGGTCTAACATGGTTTCTGCATCTCGAAGTGATCCATCTGCATTCAAAGCAATCAAATCTAGTGCTTCTGACTCCACGTCCAAATCCTCATCCGAAGAAATTTTCTTCAATCTGAGCACAATATCACCATCCCTGATTTTATTGAAGAGGTACTTCTGGCACCGGGACAATACAGCGCGCGGCACATTGTCAAGATCAGTGGTTACAAAAATGAAGACAACCCGTGGTGGTGGTTCTTCAAGGAACTTCAGAAATGCTAGCCATGTCTTTGAAGGCAGCAAGTGACATTCATCAACAACAAAAACCTTGAATCCTAAAGAAGATGATTGCTGACTTGCTGTCAGATTCTTTAGGAGATACTTAACTTTATCAATTCCTTTTTTGTTCGTCCCATCAACTTCTCTAAGATTCTTACATTTCCCGGACATGAAAGCTGTGCATTCTCTGCAGACTCCACAGGGTTTAGTTTCTTCGGTGGCAAGGCAATTTAAAGCAGCAGCAAAAATTCTTGCTGTTGATGTCTTACCAGTTCCTCGTGGGCCTTGGAAAAGATAAACAGGGGCCATTCGTCCCCTGGAGATTGCATTCACTAGGGACTGAACAACAATATTCTGCCCAATTAATTCCTCGAAAAACATTGGTCTGTACTTCTGGCTCAGGCTTCTGATATTTTCCGGGGAGCCCTCCTCTCCATCTTCTCCATTCAGTGCCACCAGTTCTAGTCCATCTTGACTTCTGCAGCTTGTAGACCATCTCTTCCCATCCAACCTACTTAATGCCTCCAGATCAAGTTCCCCAAAGTTTGTGGAGAGCTCATCATCACTGTGTCCAGTTCCTATTGAGGACAATCCCTGTCCATCACCATTGGTTAGCAATGGAATTAGGCCTTGAGCAGCATTCCTCGAACTGTGTCTCCTCTTGGTGTACCCTAAAGAAGATCCGCGGCGTCTCCTTTGATACATAGTTTGACTTCCACATAGAATGCTGCTTCCTTTCCTCCTCAAAGTGTCAGAAAAGGACGGTGAATAACAACTCCCACCCCCACCCCTATATTTTGGTGTTGACCTCCTGGACCAACAAGGAATCCCACATCCCTGTCGACCAGGCAAATCAAGCTGATCGTCCACCTCATCATCCCCGTCATTGAGGGATGCCGTTGTGGCATCCCATGACCCAACGGTGCTTGGATTTCTAACAGCATATCTATTGTAAGAGCTTGTGGACAAGGCAGGGGTGCTATAAGTATAAGATGAATCCTCTCTCCCACTATTTCTCAACTTAGACGACCAATGAGCACGATTCCTATTCCTAAGCTTAGCAAGCAATGGTGAAGCTGCAGAGATCCTCCTTATCTCCTCGGAATTATAATAATCCTCAGTATCATCAGATTGATCAACCAGACTCGTTGAATCGTCCCTCCCTATACTTAAACCCGCGGGTGCTCTTCTAGAAATCCTACTACTAGGAACAATTTGCTGCTGCAACTTTTCACTTTGATGTCTTAGAATGGCATTAGCATAATTACTTCTAATTGATTTTTTCTTCATGTTCCGTCGAATAGATGGCATAAAGTTAGTATCTTTACACTTTAGAATCATTGAAGCATATCTATCACTTACATAAGTATCACTCTTGGAATCATTGCCACCGCCGCCATGGCGCGCATCGCTCAAACTATCTTCCACGCTCTCCTCTGGAGTTGAAGAAGACCCATTCTCATTCTCGTCGCCATTTCCAATATCTTCCTCATCACCTAATTTTCTACTCCTTTCACTCTCAGACTTTTGAGACCTCCAATTATGTAGAAACACTTTTCTCTCTCTCTCTTTCTCTTTCCCATTGTTAGTGCCATTTCTCTCAACTTGCTCAAAGATAGTATCTTTAGCATCAACCGATTGATGCTTAGTGAGAGTACTACCACCCTTGTGATGATGAAAATAATGGTGCTTTCTCGCTTCAGCAGCAGCTACAGATCTAGCAGAGTTAAGTGGTGAACGCCAAGAAGAGCTGGTTCCTGGATCTCTCAACACTCTAGCAGCTTTCTTGATTTGGGTCAATTCTTTCTTCAAATGAAGATTACTTGGATCAAACCCATTATTACCAACAACCCCACCATTGCCACCGCCACCGCCACCACGGCTGCGCATTTCCGATGACATAGTAGTATATATTTTTCAAAATGTTTGTCCAAGAAAATAGAAAGGTTTCATTTATAACACCACATTGCATTCAGAAAAAAGTAAAAGAGTGGAGAGAAAGGGACTATACTATGTGAAGTGAAGAAAAAAAGGATATGCTCAGATCTGACAAAGTTAGCTTTTTTCTTTATAAGGAGGTGACAGCAATAAATTTGGATTTAAAAAGAGCAGATGGGCATGTCAAGAATGGTGCTGAAATGAAGAAAAAAATGTACAAACAAGTGAGTTAATGTGGAAAAATAGGGACTAGGGTTAAGGTTAACTGGTTAAGGTTGTGGCAATGGCAGCAGACAGAAGTAGCAGAAGAAGAAAGTAGAAAAATATTTCGTAGAAATCGAAGAAAACAAAGTGAAACAGAAAATTTTCCCTCCAAAGGCGCCTAATTAAGGTCATTTGGAGATTTTTGAAGAATCTATTATGGGAGTAATAAAGATTCTCATTGTTTTTTATGGGCTTCTGTCTGGGATTTACTTCCCATCTTGGTCTTTGCTTATGTCCTTTTTGTTACTGTCTAAATTAGTCTTAAAGTACTGTGTTTTCTAATGCTAGTAAAGTGAGTACTAAAGTTTACTTAATTTTTGGCTGTGTGGGATTTTTTATTAATGCATTTCACAGCCTTAAAATGGTAAACATCCCAATTTTGGATTTTCTATTTCAAGAAATTTAATTGAACACATTTTACTAAATAAGTATGAGCCCTGGTTACGGGTGAAAGCATTGTTATTCTTTTGCTTGATATAATTTGTTTTCTTACCCTTTAGATGATAAAAGTAATACTATAAATTACTTGGAGATATTTGGTTGCTCCTATGTTCTCCAGCACTTTTCTATCAACTATAATTCAATTATTAAAATTAATTATTCTATGCGTTTCAGTATATATGTTAATAAATAGCATTTGATTATCACATCAACTATATTTGGAAACATCTCAAAATGGGAAAGTACGATTGAAATTAAGATTTAAGAGAGTGGAAAATCATGGAAATTAATAAAGGGGGAATGGAAATTAAGGACATTTCATTTTCTTCCAACTTTATGTGCAAAATCGAGCATAAGTTGATTAGTGTGCACATGACTAAGTTTAACTTGATTAGGGTGCACATGACTTCAACGTTACACTGGTGGATTTTTATAAATTTTAAAATATGGGATAGTTTCTCTCTAATCATGGGGAGATTGAGAAGTTCAAGTAAAATTAGTTCCAAATTGAAGTGTACTACTCCCACTTGTTTTATTTTTTATTTTAGTCTGTATTAAAAAAAATATCTTTTTTTATATTTATTAAGCTTTTAATTTTATTATTATTTTAACCTTAATAGCACTCGCCTTATAGAATGACATGTTTTTAAAGTTACAATATACAAATGATATTATATTTTTCAATTTCGTGCTCAATTCAACTAAGACATATATAAAATAAAACGGAGGAAAAGAGAACTCCGAATACTTGTGGATTTTCTTTTCTTCCCTCTCTTTATATGTTGTTATTTTTTCCCTCCTATTTGGTCTTTGTAAGCTAGTGGAATTATTGATGGATTGGTCCATTTAGAGTCAAATACTTGTTCAGAATTCAGACTACAGAAGGAGGAGCGTAAATGTAGGTCCAAATAGATCCAGGCTTCAAAATACTTTCATTTGTTTTTTTTTTTTTTTATTCAATGAAAAATAATTTCTTATTTTTCGATGTGACAGATCGTGCATTTCAACAGTCTTTTTTTTTTTTTTTTTTGGTAAATGATTTTTCTCCTCGAAACATTTCAATTCATTTGTGTCAAAAGTCTATAAGTCATAATTTTTCATTGTGATCAAGTTTATACTGGTTTTATCCCAAATAAAATCACCGTGTTTTTTTTTCCATAGTTAAATAAGAATAACAATTTTCAACCTTCATATACTAGTCCTAGCTTGAAATTTTTGAAAGTCTGGAATTTACTTTTAAATTTCCAAAATGGAAACTCTATATATTCAAATAAAAGGATCTTCAATTATAAAAGCACGTAATAAATGAATTCTTCGACCACAAAATAGATGTTATAAGAAAACAAATTATTCTTTTATATCATTATTAGGTATACTAATTTGACACCCATTTTCAAAGGTTATCCATTGATTTAACAAGAAATTTAAGGCAATGAGACAGGTTATATTCTCATTCCAAAATTAATATCCAACACATTTCTCGTGAAAGTACTTTCAATTATTTCCTGATTTAGTTTCTTTTTTTGGTGCCAAAAAAAAAAAAGCAAGCTACATTAATTAGTAATTTTTTGCAAATTGAATCATAAGTGTATTAATTTAATTTCGAAATTTCCTGATTGGTAAAATAAATCAAGAATCACGGCTGGGAATTTGGCTTTCTTCACATAATAATTGGTAGAAGTTAGTAAGAGTAAATAAACACAGTGCATGATTGGTGGAGTTGATGATGATTTTAAATGATAGTAATATGAAAACGGTGTGAAGAAGTTAGACAAGTAATAAATAAAAAGAAAGGTGGATCCAATTATTCTGAGTTGTAAACCAAATAAGGCAGTAAATTCATGATAGCATTTATTATAAAAAGTGTGCACTTTTCTATTGGGAAGAAATCATTGAGGAACATGTCGTTAGAAGTTTGCTATAACAAGGCATCATGAATTTTATGTTCAATTAAACTGTTAAGTATATATAAGTTAAAATTAAATTTTAACAAAAACTTTTCAAAAACTCTAAAATGAAATATGAATTAAAGAAATAAAAGGCAACACATAAAGAGCTAAAATATAGATGAGCTTTAATATGATCGAAAGACAAATATTGCTCCGACATTATTAAAATTAGTTGTAGGAACTTCGGGAACTCATGTTCACTTTTATGTTAGATATTCTTTATTATTATAAATAAATATCGTCGTTCAAACGAAATATTAAGGAAATAATTCTTTTTCCTGTTCATATTCAGGAAATAAAATATCTCCAAAGTAACTTAATGGTTAGAGGTTTAAAAAAATAAAAGACGAGAGATGAAGGAGGATATTTGTGATTGTAGTGATTTTATAAGATTTATTTATACAAAAATCCTACTATAGAGAATGTTAGTAAATAACTATGCTCCGATTAACATATTTACATTCTCAACTAGTGGTATTTTCTTTTATTTTCAGTAAATGGTAACATATGAACAAATTCCTTTTGAGAAAGGCACGTTAGCCATTAAAGGAACGGAAATGAGTTAGAACCTTTCACGAAACTAAGTTTCCGTTTGGACATAGATTTTTGTATAGGGGTAAAAACCGAGTTCATGATATACTCCGACCTCCAATAGGATAAAATGAGCTGGAGATATGATTGCGAAGGATCGGAATCGAAGCAAAGGTCTCATCGAGTCAGAATCTGGGGGCATAATGCTTGCCCTCGAGAACATCGAGGTTATGATTCGAGATCGATCCAAATCCTGAAAGACTTCGGAGAACATTGTCGGGCAATCAAGCACAACCAACAGAAGGCCGTAATATCCACGACCGGCCGGATATCATGGCGTGGATCTCAGCACGTATCGATGAAGAACCGGCAATCAATTGAACAGAAGATTTTTTATCTTTTATGGAATTGTACTTAGAGTAGGATTCCCTACTATATAAAGAGGGGTCTGATAAATTATTAGACACATTGTAACACAGATTCCAAAGCAATATACTACTATTTTCACTGTTATTATAAGCTTTTTCTTTCGTTCATCAAAATTGTACACTGTGAGCCCCGATCGAGGGTGAATGCTTCACTAAGGTTGTAATCATCCTCCTCGCGTGGTTTGAATTTACTGTATCTTTACTTGTCCATTCTAACTCAATTTATCATTTTGTATCAAATTAATCCGCATATCCTTAAAACAACTTACAAATTTAGTTGTTATCCGATTTTGAGGGTAATAGTTTGGCGCCCACCGTGGGGCTAAGGATAATAGTGGCAATTTGATACAAATTTCCATAACACACCCTAGTTCACACTTGTTCTTTAAATTGTCTTTGATTTTAGGTCTAAGTTTAAAATGTCAAACTCCCAATCCGCCCCTCTAAACACGGATGCTGAGTCTGGCCACCATGGCGAGAACAACAATATGGTGCCGGGTAACGAGGTGCCCCTGCTGATCCTAATTGAATTCCGGCCGCGGACCCGATCGACGCCAACTTACATGTGGTCATTAATATGAATTTGTCTATCGATCCTGAGAACAACGTCCGGGTGGGGGGGGGGGG
>MCJB01050887.1:10096-31537 GCA_002018475.1 Nicotiana obtusifolia | reverse complement strand
AGACGTGGTTATGATCATGGTCCGAGAGGGAGGCTTAGAGGTTTTGGTGGAAGGAACTTAGAGTATGACTTTGATGAGCATGTTGAGCATTATGAGGACTTCCAACCAATCTTACCAAACCGAGGGGGCCGAGACCATGTCCGAGACAATGGGTTGAACAGCGTCAAGGTTACTATCCCTACTTTCAAAGGAACTAGTGATCCTGATCGATTTTTAGAGTGGAAGCGTCAAGTTGAGCGGATATTTGAAATTAATGATATGTCTGAAGAGAAGAAGGCTACATATGCCATTGCTGCTTTCGAGTCCTATGCTTCGACTTGGTGGGAGGCTGAGAAAAGATCCAGAGTTAGACATAACCAACCAGCACGCATAACATGGATAGAATTGAAGCAAATAATGACTCGTAAATATGTGAACCCACGGCACAAGCAAGAATAGTTACGGAAGTTGTATGATTTGAAACAAGGGTTGAAGTCCGTGGAGGAATACTATGATGACTTTGAGAAGACTCGTCTATCACTTGACATGGAAGACGAAGAAGAAGAAGAAGAGGCTATTATCCGATTCAAGAATGGGTTGAATAATGATATCTCCAATCAATTGAGACTACATGTGTTCATTGCTCTTCATGATGTGTTCTTAGCTGCCATTGAAGCCAAAAGATGATTAAAGAAAGCCGGGCAGCTTGATATAGAGGGGGTTCAGATTCCACTATCATACGTCGAAACAAAGAGTGGACGACGCCGAACACTCGGGGAGCAAGCAAAAACCAAGAGCCTAAGAAGCTAGCCCAAGCTACGGCACCTGGGGTTGAACCTAAGGGGTCCGGAGGTAATTCTAAGACTCAACTCAATTCTCCTAGCGCATCTTCTTTTCAGTGTCACAAATGCAAAGGCTATGGGCATTTCGCTAAGGATTGTCCAACACGGAGGACCATGTTAATTCTTGATGATGGAACTGTGTGTGAAGAAGAGAATGAGGATGATAAGGGGGCAGAATTGGTTGAGTACGGAGAGGAAGAGTTAGAAGAAGAGGGTGTGAATATGTTCTTGGTGGTACGTAGGAACTTGAGCACTATGAACGTACAGGAGGAAGGAGATATGCAGCGTGAGAACTTGTTTCATGCCAGATGTAGGGTGAAAGAAAAGGTGTGCTCGATGATAATAGATTCCGGAAGTTGCGCTAATGTAGTAAGCCACATGTTAGTGACTCAACTTAGTATACCTACGAGGAAACATCGCAAAACAGCTATGCGAGTCGCATACTTTGCAGGTGGATCGCAGATGCAGACAGAACTTTAAGCCAACTTTCAAGTTGAGAATGCGGTCGCAAATTTGACCGCAAAACAGGAATGCGAACCGCATTCTCATCGCAAACACGAACAGAGTCTGGGTTAAAAATAGTGTGAAGAATGCGATTGCATTCTGCGATCGCAAAGTCAACATGCGAACCGCAAATCCAGATGCGATGAGAGTGAAGCTGACTGGTGTGATTTGCGATGGAAT
The DNA here is from genome assembly GCA_002018475.1 of Nicotiana obtusifolia. Taxonomy (NCBI): domain Eukaryota; kingdom Viridiplantae; phylum Streptophyta; class Magnoliopsida; order Solanales; family Solanaceae; genus Nicotiana; species Nicotiana obtusifolia. Next base: position 30,032 of record MCJB01050887.1, on the reverse strand, counting down.
ATGAAGATTTGCGAATCACATTCCTGTTCTGCGACAGGAATGCGGTTCGCATAAGTGCAATGAGGGCAAAACTGACTGCTGCTCGCCTCGAGTTTTGGGCCTCTATAAATAGCTTTTATAGGGTTTTGTGAAGGGAGACTTGTCATATTTTAGAGTTCAAAGTACGGCTTTTGAATATTTTTCAAATTGAGAGAAGCTTTTGGTGATCAAAACTGAAAATTCTAGATTTTTATAAGATGAATTCAATTATTCTTCCTTGTTCTTTAGTTATCAGTATGTGTAGCTAAACTCTAATGCTGAGGTTGTGAACCCTAGATGGGTAGAATGTTATTGAGAGTTTGATATTGATTCCAATTTCGAACGAAGCTTGATATTTATTTATTTCACGTTTTCAATTAATCGTTAGTGGTTGCAAATATTAACGAATGCCAATTAACGCTATCTTATCTTGGAAAAGTAAGATAGGGTTTGGTAGCAATAAATAACAGAAATTCAAGGCTTTAAACCTTGTTTAACGAAATCTCTTAGGAATAAGTAGATTTTAATTTGGCAAATAATTGGTTGTTCTTAAGTTTAACTCTTTTGTATTCGGGAGAATCTTAAGAGGATATATTATCCAAGTGTTGGGAAATATTGGATAATAAGTTATTAAGAACCGATTGCACATCAAGAACGGACTTTAATATCAATATCAAGAACATTCTACTACATTAAGGGGAACACAACCTTAGTATCTTAAATTCATAGTTTTCACGCTCAACTTATTCTTAAACATCAGTTCTTAGTTTACCTTTCTTTACATATTCAACACTTCTCTGTTTTTGGCTACTTGATAGAATTACGACTAAGTAAAGTACTGCATTAATTGGACAATAGTTTCATGCCTATTCCCTGTGGGATTCGACCCCAACCTTGTTGGGTTACTATATTTGACATCGATCGCTTACACTATTGTTAAGGTATAATTTGAGTGAATCACTCGGGGAACTCGGGGCTCTTTTCCTTTTCTTCTCCCCTTCTGTGACTTCGGGATGTCCCGAAGCAGAAGAATCGGTAGGTAAGTCCTCGTCCCCAACAGGGGGCCTAAGCTCGACGGTCTTAGGCAAACCTGCAAAAGAGAAGTAAAGAAAAAAAATAAGAACGTGGTGCTAGAAGAAGAATCCTAGCACAACCTATTCGGGAAAAAGATCTTACCATGAGAACGGGCCTCCCAACGGCCCTTCAAAACTTTGTACCACGAGCGCTCGGAATAGGGCATCTCGAGGCAATGCCTTCAATCCATTCCTTTAACCGAGGAACGGCATTGGGGACCTCAGCAACAGCTGCGCCACCACAAACACCAAGGAGGAAAAGGGAGTTGGGCATGAAATCAAAATTCAAAGAGAAGTTGTACTTACGTGATGCATTCCACTTCTCGGGGAATGGCCTAGATTTGGCCGGAATCAAGTCCGAGGTCCTCACCCGGACAAAACCTCCCTGCCAACCTCGATCCCGATGTACATCGATGCTTGGAAATGGGGCCTTACTAGCCCGACGCACAAGCTTTATCAGTCCCCCGGAAGATTCGAGGACTGTACAGACGACGCAAATGATCTACGGTGAACCGACAGGAGTTGATATTGTTCATAAAAAATCGAAGGAGGATTACGATCCTCCATAATGATGGGTGGATCTAGCCGAGACATACCTCGTACCTCTTATAGAAGTCTATAATGACCGGATCCACCGGTCCCAACGTAAAGGGATAATTGTAGACACTTAGATATCCCTCAGCTTGGGTGGTAATGGCCTCCTCAAAGTCGGGGACCACTATGTCCTTTTCGTCCCAGCTACAGTCCTTTCGGACTAAGGGGAGATCATTTTCGATGATCGAGCAAATATATCTCGATGCCTCCTCACGCCGACCTGCACCAAAGAGGGCTTTTCAACCTTGAAGTTGTCAGTGATCGAACAAACCCCGGGAATGAACATCTTCAAGGGAGGTTCAGGAGCCGGTTCATCGGTAACCACATTTGCAGCGGATCTCCCGAGGTCAACCACATCGGAAGTGGTTTTGTTGGTTCCGACAGTCGTTTGGGAGGTAGAAGCGACCTTTTGGGGAATAGATTTGGAGGCTTTGGCCATTGTTGTATGGGAAAAACTTGAAAAAGATAGAGAAATGGTGAAAGTTGACAGCTCAGATGTGTTGGCTTGAGTAGAAGACAAGCAAAAATTCTGCACGTACTTGATTAACGGAGGTAAAAATGTTATAGTGTAAAAGAGGGTATTGGATTTCTAAAGGCAGGAGGGTAGAGGTTTGAACGTAAAGTAAAACATGAACAAATGAGGAGGTATTTATAGGGGCCTCGCGACGCTTCGCATCCAAGAACAGCCAACCGACAGCTGACGTGCATTTAAGGCCATTATGACATGACTGACGAGACGTTTCTGTCACAGCGTATTGAAGAAGGAATCGGGTGCTCATGTCGTTTCCCGTCAGCTTGCTCTCCGAGAAACGAGTGGACTATCTGTATACGAGTAAAAATCGAGCACATGATACACTCCGGCCTCTAATAGGATAAAACGAGCTCGAGATATGATTTCGAAGGATCGGAATTGAAGCAAAGGTCTTATCGAGTCAGAATCTAGGGGCACAATGCCTGCCCTCGAGAATATTGGGGTTATGATTCGAGATCGACCCAATCTTGAAAGACTTTGGAGAACATTAACGAGCAATCAACCACGACCAACAGAAGGCCGTAATATTCGCGATCGGCCGGATATCACGGCGTGGATCTCGGCACGTATCGATGAAGAACCGGCAATCGGTTGAACACGGATTTATTATATAAAGGGGGTTCTGATAATTTATTAGACACATTGTAACACGGATTCCAAAGCAATATACTACTATTTTTATTGTTATTGTAAACTTTTTCTTTCGTTCATCAAAATTGTCCACTGTGAGCCCGGATCGAGGGTGAATGCTTCACTAAGGCTGGAATCATCCTCCTCGCGTGGTTTGAATTTACTGTATCTTTACTTATCCATTCTAACTCAATTTATCGTTTTGTATCAAATTAATCTGCATATCCTTAAAACAACTTACAAATTTAATTGTTATCCGATTTTGAGGGTAAACAAATTTTTTTTCAAACTGTTTTAAAAAAAATTAAAAAGTTTATGAAATTAGTAAGTATTTGACTTTTTTTTTTTTTTTTTGAATTTCATGTTTCAAAAACTGGTTTGGGTCAGTTTTTGGGTGAAATTTTTTCTTCCACTCACAAAACTTTAACTTTTTTTTCAAGTAAAATGCATGTCTATACACAATTTTAACTTCCAAAAATTATTTTTCAGCGCAACCTCAAAATTTTATTCTCTTCAAATTTCAAATAAATATATGTCCTTATACTCTTAAGCTATCATTAGTGGGCTAGGCGGGTCGAATTATTTTCAAAGGGGTCCCTTTGTTGATTGTGAAAGACTTGACTAAAACACAATGTCTCGTCCATAACCAGCTTCTTTTTCTATTTGTCAAGATCCAAATCTTCAAACTATACTGTTTGGTCAAACGAATGCAAAGTATTAAAATGATAAAATTAATAGTATAGCCTTTGCTGCAATCTTGGAGGTTAGCATCCAACTCTTTATCCCATTGATCTTTACTCCATTATCTATTGCCAAATCATGTGCTTGTTCACAAAATAACCCCTCCCATTTGCAGATCTAGATTAAACATGACGAGTTTACTAGTGCGTTTAGAAAATATTTCTCTCGTTCTAATTATATAACAGAGCCAACTAATTTTAAATTCTGAATTCGTTGATAACCCCCTTTCCCTCCAACTTCAAAGAAAGGGAAACGATCTTCTTAATCCAATTAGACACCCTCTTCCAATCACGTCTCTTTTCCAAATGTCCTCATTTATCAGAAAAATTGTTTGTTTTAATGGATTAGATTAATCCCAAAAGAAAAGATTAGACAATGGTATTGCTATTCTCTTAAGCACGTGATCAATTAGTCAAGTGTTGGTATACAAAGATCTGTCTTAAGACATGTACAAGAGATAATTACTAAACAATATAGAGCAACTATCGCTTTCTTTAAAAACACGTTAATTAGAGCCCTGCAAACACTTGCCCAACGGGTCACATGCACTGTTTCGATCATGTCCTATTCGTTAATCATGTCACCAACATGTTCTTAGCATATGGATAAGCTCTTCTCACTTAATTTAATGATATACTTCAAGAATCCCCTCAGAAAGTGATTTCATAGTTAAGTGTAAATCTCTTAGCAGTTAGCAACTCAAAATCCAATAGTTGGGCAAATATATTTTTGGTAATAACTTAAGAGGAAAACTTGAATTTGAAGGAATGAGGTGAGTCTGACAATATCAATCCCTCGAACTCGCTAAACTTGGATATTTACACTCCTTAAGTTTACAAAACTTATACTTCATATATACTAATACGTTTGTGATTAATACATATTGAGCTTGAGTCCTTTTACTCTAATCTAGCATTTTATGGTTTATATGATAATAGATTGCTTTAAGAGTAAGTTTAAAATTTTAATCTCGCTGAGAGGATAAAAAGTTTTGAGACATGGACACACGTTACATACAAAAAATTGTAATACTATCCATATAAACTCTTTCTTTTCGAGGTTAGCCTATCTAATCGGATCACATACTTTTGAGTATGTGTGGTATCTCAACCTCAGTACAAAAAGCACTACTCAAAAGTTTGGATAGATATTTTTTTTGAAAGATAATAAATATCTTTCTCTTTTTATTTTTTTGGCGCTCGCTTTATATATATATACTCAACACATAAGGAAACATGTGGTGGAAATTCAAGCACGCGATATGCCGATAACTGTTTGCCTATTTTTCTTTTTATCAAGATTAACGTATTATATTTATACATCCATTATCAGTCAAAGAGCAAGTCCAGTCAGATAGCAAGTCCACCGAATCAAGGAGAGTGAAATATTGATGATAAATTAAAGTATATGGTTGCAATAAGCTTATGGGTAACTGGTGTAGCGTGCACGTACGTGTTCTAATATTTGCAAAAAGGGGCTGCCTTGAGTTGATGAGGAGATTCTAAAACAAAAGAAAAGGGCCTTATTAAGTGTCACTCCTAAAGAGCTGAAACATATGCAATGAATGTGAGGCTTGTTTGGGACATCATGAAATGAAAGTTGTGTGCTACTACTACATAATTGATAATGCATATGACATGATCCAAGGAGTAAGTACCAACGCAGACATTACTATTTTTTTGGATTAGGGTCTTGAATTTACTTAAGGAGCATCGTTCCATTTGTAATCTGGCTAAATCTTAAAGGTTCGATTGAGATAGTTCAAGAAATGCTTATAGGATCGTGATAGTGCCACCCAACAACTCTTAAATTAAAATGCATGGCATGTTTGTTGAGCAAGTCTCTGTCGAGCCACACAAATATATAAGTAGCGGTCTCGTGATCAAGAGAGGTCATAATTAAGTGTAACTTTTACTTGTATTATGTGAAAATTTTATTTTTATACTTTCTTACTTGTTTTCTTTAATAAAATAATCGGGTGTCTGTGTGCTGGTCTGTGGGGGGAGGGGTTTTGGAGGGGAGGGGGGTTGTCATAAAATATTGGTGCTGTATATTGTAATTTACCATCCTTTTTAGGGAAAGATATGTCCCGAGGCAAGTAAAGTAGTTGGCTACTATTTCATGTGTATCCTGAGTTTCAAAATGATAACAATCCTCCTCCTTTAAGATCTAAAATTTTGCTGTCTTCGCTCTCAGTTTTGCCTCCAATATTAATAGGATCAAATGCACATGTTTCCGAAATTTGAGAATAAAATTTGATCTCCTTAACGTTCAACAAAATTATCGTAAGGTTACTACATATATTGTTACTGAAATGTGGAGTTCATGTCCTAAAAAGAAAGAAAGAAAGAAACTGATAAATACAATCAGTTTAGGATCTAAATACAGTTTTGTAATTGTTTGACCAAAAAATATAAATCTTGGTTTAACTAATTAAATTTATATAAATGAGGGTTAATTAGTTAACAATAATATCTCAAACATGAAGTTCTCAGAACTGCAATAAATACTACGTAGGTATATTTTAGTAGCAGCGGCAACATACAACCAATATATTTAAGAAGCCAAAGGAAACAATATAGTACTATTGATGAATAGCAATAAATGATATTTAATTAAATAGAATGAATGAGTCACCCAAGAAAGGATAGAATCAGTGAATGTTCTTTCTGACAATGATGAGTGATGAATAATCCCTTGAATATCTGAGTTATTCTCGCATCCGGTGGAAAAGTGTAGACAAAAATCTTAGTGAAAAAGTTGTGTTTGTATCCTTGCAATAAGAACCGATTCTCTCCTTTAAAGTCAAAATATTTTACAAATGAATACCACATGTCCCCTATCATTGTGTCTTTTTCTATTTATAGGGAACATGTTCCTAAAAATCCTAATAGTACAAGTGCAAAGAATATCCACTAGAATATTCTCTTTAATGTCCTATCTTAAAACTAGCCACTATAACTCTGTCAAGGGTGCTCGACCTCGACCTCGGTCCTTGACGACTCTTCGGCTTCAGCCCTTGCTGACTCTTCGACCACGGACTTCACCGTTTCTTAGATTACTTCGACAAGTGACAACTGGGAACGTTCCACCAATACTATTTTGACTTAAGTATTCTAAAGATAGATTTTGACCCATATAGTTAGTCCCTCCACTTATTGAGGCCGGCTTCGTGGACGGGTTCGATGAGCGGATCATGTCGGTGGTGGTCGAGCTGATCAAGCGGACTACGTAGGTCATGGTTGTTGCGGCGAGCATGTAACGTGGCCCTCTGTGGGCCGCATATTTCAAATGCTTCGAATTTCCGGGGCGATTTGCTGGAGTCATATTGTCCGCAAGTTAGGATGATGTCATGAAGTCCTGCATCATTATGACGCATATTCTTGATGCGTCATTTTGTTTCGCGTGTGACCTTTGATTAGACATGCCGCTTCGGTTCTGGTGCCAATCACGATAAGCCATTTTTGGTTTCGGTGCCATGACCTTCATAAATAGAAGTCTTTGAACACGATTTTGGAGTTTAAATCTTCTAACGCTTCAAAATCCCATACCTCTTTCTTGCTCTCTTTTTCTCCGAATTTCTCTTCTCTGTTTCAGCGACTCACATTGTTCTTCATTCCTTCTTGTTGGTTATTCTTCTTCCTTGCGTTGCATCATGACTAACGTACCTTCTGAGGCTGGAGAGGGGAGTTGTCTTTCTCCCTTGGTAGTGGTGTTCCCCTCCCCTGAGGAAAGCGTTCCTTCCACCGTTGAGGATGGAACCTTCCCATCGGTGGAGGAGATAATCCCACGCAACCCTGATTTCAGATCCGATTTCACCAAATCACCAGAGACTGAACATGGAGTTTTTCGGTCAGTGATGACGGTGAAGGAATTGGTGGAGCTTAAGTCTAAATTCGGCCTTCCCAATCATATCGAATTGATCCCGTTCGAGGGGGATATGGTACAGGTCCACCGTCCTGGGTATTGTGCCCTCTACGCCTACCCCTTCCAGGTCGGCTACTCTTTTCCCCTCCTTCCTCTAGTGGAAAAGTTCTGTGTCACTACAGTGTTTGTCCTGCTCAGCTCGTGCCGTACGTCTATAAAACTATAAAGATACTCACTAAGTTTGCTGAGCTGGCGGGGGTCGAACTGGCACTGCGATACTTAATTCATCTGTTCAGTCCTAGCTTTTATAGGGGAACAATGTTGAACCTTCGCCACCGAGGTGGCAAATGCTTGATGGTGAAAATGGACGACAAGGCCAGTCGTCAATTATGGTTTAACTTTTTTTAGTGGTAAGAACCGAGGACGTTGTGGCCAATGTCAATGACTTTCCTGAGGCTTGGAACTATACTCGTAAGTACTTTGGTTTTCTGTCCCGTGTCTGGTCCTGGATTTTGACTTTTCGCCTTCTTCTTTTGCAGCCAAGATCTCGTCTCCTCCTTTGGATGCTTATATTTCTTACTGAGTCGAACGGCTCCTCCCTCACATCGTAGGGATTCGTGAATGGCCAAGTTTTTTCAAGAAGTTCGGGCCTACTCTCCCTTTGACTGGTAATTACCTTTTTACTATCAATGTCTTAAATTTTTTTTGTTTTCCTTCACTGATTTTCCCTTTCCTATTTAGCTTCGGCCAAGGGGTCTACGAGGAGGTAGAGAGCTCCCGCGCCCTCGTTCTGGAAGAGGAAGGCTACTGCATCCTTAGTTTTTGCCATGATTCGACCACGACTGATTCTATCTTTGTTCACGTTCCCTCTGTCACCGTATCTGAATTTGTTCCCACTTCGGTCGTGGAGACTTCGGCTTCTCCTCTATATTCTATTATCGACGAGGACGATGAACTTTTGCCTAGTGATGGAGATCTCTTGCCTCGAAAGAGAAGATCTGTGGATGTTGGTGACAGAGTCAACCGGACCGTTGACGCGACAGAAGGGGGCTTTTCACTACGTGAGACAGCGACCATTCTCGTGGGAGATGATATTGAGCCGAGTTCCGAGGTTTCGAGGTTGGAGGCAGCCGATGTGGTGTGTCTCTTCCCTCTGCGGTGATGGAGACTGAAGGGACGACTGCTGATGTTCTTGATACTTCGCGTTGGGAAGAGGCAGCGACCTCTCAAACAGCTGCAGACACCTCCTTGCCGGCGAGAGGGGCAAAGGCATGGCCGAGGAGGGTGATGAGTCAGGTTCTGACGTTGATGCGGACGACCTGAGGATGATGGAAGAAGGGCTTACCCAGCTTGAGATAAGGTTGGAGGGGTCTACAAGGACTATCACTATTTTCATGGATCGTGACCTGTTGAAGAACACCGAGGGGGTATACGCTGCTCTCGACCCTCTCTGTTCCGAGATAGAGGATAAGACCCCTAAAGAAATAGACGATGGTTCTTTGTCGAGGAACATTGCTGGCCTTGCTCTTAGGGTGAGTGTTTTGTGCATCGACCTCTTTTCTCTTCCCTCCTTATTTTTTGTTTTTCAGGGCGTCTTTTGTGAACAACTAATTTTTGACCACACTTGAATTCGATACTATTTTAGTGTACATATTTATTTTAGGTCTAATCTTGATATTTTAAACTTTTATCTTACTCTTAATAGGTATTATTTTAATTTTTTTTTTTACATTCTTAGAGTATAAGTTTTATCTCTATTTAAAAAAAAAAAATTCACTCACTCACACACACATACACACACACACCTTATTTGTATAGTTTTCTTTAAGTCTAAAAGTAAGTTGGCGTGTGTGTGTATTTTTTTTTAATTTGACAAAAAAGGGTTAGTAAAAAGTTAAAAAAAAATTCTAACGAAAAAGAATGAAGAGTAAATCTGAAAAGATACAAGAAGAGTAAGAATCCTCACTAGTTGCACGATTTCCTCCTCCCCAGCTCCATTTTCCTAAATTCCCTCACTATCTCCTAATATATCTCTTCCTAACTCCTTAATCCTAATCCCCTAACTTCCCCCCACCTTTCACGTCTCTCACTCCCATTGCGCACACACACTCACACGTTCGACTAGTACACGTTCTCACACCCTTCACGGGGACTAATTTTCTGGCACTATACATAGTTCACACTTCACAAATAAAGAGAAAAGAGAACGAGATTGAGAAAAAAATAAAGAAAGGTGAGGAAAATCTGATAATAAAAAAAATCAGTAACTAGGAGAAAAGAGCACTGTTCTTGTAGAGTAAAGATTCACTTGAAGAAACTATTTAGTTAAGTTATTTAGTTCGAAGCCGAAGTTCGAGATTTTATTCGCGGTTCTAAATTCGTGGTTCTAGAAAAGTTAGCATTGCCAGCTTTGGAAATCAGTAGATTGTGGCTGTGGTTTTATTGTAAAAACTTCACAAAAAGGTAACATCCGAATCTTCATCAACATGAAAGATGGTTTTGTTGGTTCTATATGAGTTTATGGAGGGATTAAGGTGCAGAATAGTTAAAGTGATCCTTCCATATCATGTTGATAGTTTATAGCCTGGTTTGTGTATAAAGAATTTGTCGTAGATGTGTCATTAACTTTGTGAAATATTCTTTAGTTTATTTTGATGCATACATTTCATTTTCATACGTATAAAAGTTCATGTTATTCATTACATTAATTATGTTTAAGGTCATGTGATATAAGACTTAGTTATCTAGATTTTCGAATTTCATATTTTGTATAATTTGAACAAACGGCATCTTTGAAAGGCTCTTTCTTAGATTTATTTATCCATTCATTCATCTATTGCATGAATGTAGTGGTTCTTTTGTTATGTCGTGTGATATGTTCACGCGGAAGAGGTTAGGGGATATTTCAATAATTTAGGCTTAGATAGAAGATAAAGTTTGCCAATTTACAAGAATTGTCTGTGAAGTACATATAGGGGTTGCGAATTAGAAAGTGCAAGGAATAAATAATTGGAGGGGTAAAAAATATTTAAAAGGTAGCGAGATGAGTCATGAACTAATAAAAGACTCGTTGTAATACGTAATAGTAAAAAAATTATAAAAATGAATGTCTCGAATCTGAAAGAGACAAAATAAATGAAATACTCTAAATATGCTAGAAAAGTTTTAGACGCCCATTAAATATTAGCCCATGTGTTCATATCCAAACCTTAGATTGATATGCTTGAATAATAAAAGGATCATGTGCGCATTCCCTGTCTTGATGCCTTTAAATTTAAAATAATTATGTTTTAACCATGTGTATATCCTGTACCTTGGTTTAATATCTAATTTTTAAGAAGTACCTTATGTGCATACAACATCTAAGTTAAAACAACTAATAAAATACAATAATTAATTAAGTGGTAATAGAAAAATTATAACCAATAAAATACAAGAATAGCCAAAAATTGATTTAAACCTTACATAAGTCAATAAAAGCGACAGTGCTAGAATCAGGGGACTTGAGGGGTACCTTACACCTTCTCCTCGGTCAACAGAATTCCTTACTCAGTCTCTATTTTCATAGGCCATAAATTAAGAGTCAAACTTTCCTTTTGAAAGGGGATTCAAATAAAAGGTGACTTGGAACACCAAAACTCAATTCCAAGTGGTGATTCCAAGAGATAAATAACCCCTTTTTAAAACGTCAATTTAATTGGAAAAGCTCTTCTAACTCAACCACGTAATAGGATTGTGTGCGAAAAAAAGAGGTGTGACAGCTCTGACGACTCCTCTGGGGACTAACTAATTAGAATTCGAGCTTTATACATTGATTCTTGTTTGGCTTTTGTCATGTTTTGGATATTATTGTATTTGAGAGCCTAATGTGCTATTTGTCGCTTATTTATCACTTTAATATTTATCTGAACTGTGATATAAACGTTATCCTCACTCGCACCCCTCTGAGTCTTCTGATAGGTAGTTATGTTGTGTTTGCCTCTCAGCATCACAAACTTTCTGTCTTGAGATAAAGCCAGTTAGCATATCAGCTTCTGGTGAAGGACTTTGTCACACATATTTAGGCGGGAGAGCCGTTAGCTAGCCAGTGCTGTTCTAATACAGGTGACGCTTGACGCTCCTAGGCTCGGGTTGTCCGCTCAGGTAAGCTAGGTGTAGATACCATCTCCTTTAGGATTTGAAAACTTAGAAGAACATGCCAGAAGCAATGGATATCCCTAGTAGGCTAGCTTTATTTGCATCATGTGCATTGGACTTAGCGGGAATCGGCACAGGGACCGGGCCCGTCTAGGGCAGGTACCAATTTTTAGACCAACATGTTCATTTTTCTGTGCTATATGTAATATTATTTGGTAGGCTTTGCTCAAATGTTGATCGGTTTTAGGATAGATTAATTGAACAGAGAAGAGAGAAAGAGAAAATTTCCTCCAAGTTTTCATAAAATACCCATTTTTAAAAAATAAATAAATAAAATTTTGGAGTACTTTGGTGTGTGAAATCATACTTTTCAAATGATTTTTTTTATTTTTTATTTTTTAACCGAACTACGCGGGTCTGATTCTCACCGGATGTGAGATACGTAGGCAACCTTCATTGGATCTGACCCCCAATTTTAAAAAATCCAAAAGTATTTTATTTTAATTTCTTCTCAAAATCCAAAAATATGTTCGTACTTCTTTCGAAAATTAAAAAGAAAATTCAAAATTCAAAAATATTTTCTTTTTCCTCTAGAAGTCTTGTCTTTCATAAATTCAAAATAAAAGTTCAAAATCCGAAAATATGTTCTTTCTTTTTTAGAAGTCTTTCTTTCAAAAATTCCCAGAAAAAAATGAAAATCGAAATAAAATACTTTCTTTTTTCTTTAGAAGTCTTTCTTTTGAAAATTCCAAAAAAACAAAAAAAATTAGAAATCCAAAAGAAAATTTTCTTGTTAGGAGCTTCCATGGTCTGAGTTGTATAAGAGTAAGAGTTAGTTTATTTACTCTGATATATTGAACTACGTAATGATCCGATTTATGTTCAACATGATATGTAGGCAACCTCCAATGAGTTCGATCAAATTCTTTTAAAACCAGAATAGAGAAAAAAGAGAGAGAGGGAAATGATGAAAAAAAAGAGGAAAGAAATAAATAAGAAAAGAGAGTGTTGATGTCAAGATAAGAAAACCCAATAAGCCGGGATAAAGCATAAAGCCTTTAGAAATGAAAATGGTGTGATTAATATCTGCAAAATGCCTAACTCTAACATGTTTGTTGTTTGTCATTATAAAGATAAAGTTAAAAAAAAGTGGTTGGTTTGTAGTTTAAACTGACGACTCACCCTTACAACACGAGATCAAAAGGAAAAAGTAGAATGGCAAACAACAGTTAGAATGAGTCAGATAATGATGGTGTCCATGGACAATTGGTCGAACAAGGTTCGGGATGATCCCATTTTTTTCATCGGGTCCGGATAAAGATCAAAGATCTTGAGCGACCGATCCGGCAGAACAACTCAAAAGATAAAGAAGTATCGTTAATCTCTTCATGATCGTTCCAAGCTCGAAGTACCATTTGTACAAATAAGAATCCCCTTCGTTATTGGTTGAAGAAGTAAGAGTGCTGAAGCAACAATTGGCCGACATGTACCAAGTATGGGTGAATGGACAGGCACCGCCCCCATTGCCCATATGGCCTTCGGATAATCTTCATAATGTGTCAGTTGCAACTCAAGTGCTCATCTCCATAACTAGTAACCCAGTGTACCAACCTGGATTTAGTCCGAACATTAACCTTCCCACTATCCCCAGTAACTTCATTCTACCTCCTCCAACCGCACCCCTCAGAAATGACCCACCTACTGTACCCATTGTCCATACTTTTACTGTCCCTCAACAGGCTCTTGTTCAAAGGTCCAATAATGATCCACAACTCAATGCTTATGATGCCCAATATTACTTTTCGAAACTGACTTTCAAGCTTCTAGATTCATACAAGCATACTCCTTAGAATGTGTCTCCAGCTGAGATTGAAAAGCCCAAAAAAAATATGAAACAAGAGGAGATGACTAGAAAAATGAAGAGCTTGGAACAAACCATGAGAAACATACAAGGTTTGGGAAGCTACAAGAGTGTTTCGTTCAACGATCTATGCATGTTCCCCCATGTTCATTTGCCACCTGACTTCAAGACCCCCAAGTTTGACAAGTACGATGGGCATGCTAATCCTGTGGCCCATTTGAAGAGGTACTGTAACCAATTGACGGGAGCAGGAGGCAAAGAAGAATTACTCATGACTTATTTTGGAGAAAGTTTGACAGAAATTGCTTCAGAGTGGTTCATAGCTCAAGACATGTCTCACTAACATATTTGGAACGACATGGCTCAAGATTTTGTCCAACAGTTTAGTACAACATAAGGTATAGTGCCAGACCGCTCCTCTCTTGTCAACATGAAGAAGAAACCGACATAAAGCTTCAGAGAATATGCAATCAAATGGAGAGAGCAGGCTGCTAGGATCAAACCACCAATGAAAGAAATGAAGATGATTTGACTATTTTCTCCAAGCTCAAGATCCTGATTACCTCCATTACATGTTAGCCGCCATTGGCAAACCTTTTGCTGAGGCGATTAAGATTGGAGAAATAGTTGAGAATGGCATAAAGATGGGAAGAATATCGAGTCAGGACGCCTTCAAAGCCACATCGCAGGCCATTCAGAATGGGTCGGGGGGTTTGGCAAACAAAAACAAGAGAGAAGAGGGAGCAATAATGGCTTCAAGCTCGAGGGAGGCCCGCAGGTCATTCAGCCAATCCTATATGCCACCCAGAACTTCGCAACATTACTACCTGCATCATGATGCTGCATATGCCGTGGCACCGCCTCATTATGCGGTGATGAACGCACAACCTTACACGCGGCAACAAAATCATACCCAAACCTAACTTCACCTCCCAGAAATGCCCGTCCCTACTAAGCTCCATACAATCCCCAACAAAATATTTCCCCATACAATCCTCGCCCAAGAGAGCCTCCTTGACGGAATCAAGTCACCCCTATTGGTGAATCGTATCAAGTTTGTTCCAAAAGCTAACTAGGTTAGGTTGCTGCAGCTAGTGGCCCCGAACTGACCAAACCTCGAGTCACCCTCTCACCGAGCTGATGCTAGATGTGAATACCATTTTGGAGCAGTGGGACATGATACTGAGGACTGTTGGACTCTCAAAAGAGCAGCGGAGGACCTCATTGAAGTCAAGGCAATAGTTCTCAGGGAAGAAGAGGCCTATAATGTGACACAAATTAATTGCCTACTCACAACGATGGGCCGATAATTGGAATGATCTGTGATAATGGGGAGTTTGATCAGGTACTGAAAGCCATTGTAGCCATTTCCGTGACAGAAGAAAAACCTAAAACGGTCGCCAAGCCATGAAAAGTTCTCTATCAGATGGGGATCTCGGTAGTCGGTCTTGCTGTCCTTATTACATCTAGATTATATCAGGATGTAATCCGGATGTTTTACTTTATTGTCTTACTTTCTGATGTAAACCCTTATATCTTAAAATGCAAAGAAATGAAATCAATATTTCATCGTCCATGAATGTCTCTTTTCTTAATCTTGTCCCTTATCTCTTTTCAGTTCTGTTGATGCAGATTTTAATAACATGACATGCTTACGGACTTCATGCCTAGATCCTAAAACATTGTCAGACTTCAAAATACTGAATCAAGAAGCAGAATGTGTTAAAGATAAGGCGCGCAAGAAAATAAACAGAGAATTGGAACAGTAAGCCTAAATCAAATCCAAATAAAGCTACTCTTACTTGATTGGTTTATGGCACTAAAACCGTAATACCAACAGAAGTTGAAATTTTTTCCCTTCGGATCATTATTGAAGCCGAGATTGAGGATGAAGATTGGGTCAAGACCCGATTGAAACGTTGACTTTGATTGATGAAAAATGATTAGCCGCAGTCAGCCATAGCAGTTGTACCAATAAAGAATGGCCCATGCCTACAACAAGAAAGTGCGGCCCAAGAAATTTGAGATGGGGCAACTCGTCCTGAGATGTATTCTCCCCCACCATGAAGAAGCTAAGTGAAAATTTTCTCTAAATTGGATAAGTCTGTACACTGTAACAAGAGTGTCCCCAAAGGGAGCAATTTATTTGGGAGACATCGAAGGAAATGTCCCCGAGACAAAGAAATATTTGTGAAATTTAAAGATAAGTATTTTGAGTATCGTGTCAAGTATCGAGATCTTTGCAGGCGATTTTGCGAAGGCGGCAATATGTAAACCCTTCGGGATGAGTTAAAAGAGAAGGATGATGAGCCGGTGAAGGCCATCGAGAAATGGAGTATCGGACGTTCAGGAGTAGGGTAGATGAGCTTGAGGTCAGTAGGGTCGTGGAGGCCCAATGCAGTGACCTTCAAGCTCAAGTGGTCGAGTTGCGGGGGCAGTTAGAAAAGTTGCAACTTCAGCTGGAGGCCCTCAATAGTGAAATTGTCGAGAAGAAAAAAGAGCTTGAGAAGGCGGAGTCCTCTCGTTTGGATGCTCGGAGAAAGACATAGATGCTTGAATTGGCGAATAGGACTCTCCAAGCCGAGCGGGAGAACGATCAATCAACGGCGAGAGCTAAGGAAGATCGACTCAGGGAGAGGATCGGAGAGTTGGAGAAAGATAACTCAGTTTCTCATGATCGAGTGGCTGCTTTGGAGGCTGAGAAGGCCCACTTACTTGCACATTCATCCTTTTCCCGTATTTCAGATTTTCCCAATGTACCTTGGGAGTTATATGAGGAATGGATTCAATGTCGATACCTAGCTAGATGTCTTTCATGATTTGCATGAGGCGGGGTCCATTTCTCAGAAGATGCTCGTGTTAAGGCTCGTGAAGCTCGAGTCACTTGGGGATATGATACCACCATGCTCGAGGCCGATGAGGAGGAGGGGGACGAGGGTGTATACCGGCTTGATGAGATAGCTTGGTACGATACCGTTTATACTAAGGGCGAAGGCGGCGATGGCGGCGATGGCGAGGGTATCGGTGATCAGGGTGGCAACGCCATTGATGACCAAGTTGGCGGGGGCACTGAAGTTCGTGGTTTATTTTCTGTACTTGTATGTTTTTTGCTTTTATTGTTTGCTCGTTTCGCTTTTGTCCTTCTTATTGTTGTTGTCTTTTAGCTAGCCGTAACCTTGAGCCGAATATTCATAGGTCACGTGCGTTTCTTTATTGAGATGTGGCTGAGGGCTGATAGGTGTTTGTTCGAACGAGGTCGAACATAACTTTTCATTAAATTGAGGTCGAGGACCAGTAGGAATTTGTTCGAGCTTACTCGAATATAACCTTTTGTTAAATCGCGGCCGAAGGCCGGTAGGTGTTTGTTTGAGCTTAGTCGAATATAACCTTTTGTTAAATGGTGATCGAGGGCCGGTATGTGTTTGTTCGAGCTTAGTCGAACATAACCATTCGTCAAATCGCGGCTGAGGGTTGGTAGGTGTTGTTCAAGCGAGGTTGAACATAACCTTTCGTATGTAACCTTAATACGAGAAAGGTGTCCTGATAAACGTAAGTTTCTTATACTTTGACATTGTTGTTTTGGTTACATACTTGGAGAAAGTTACACATTTTGGGTATTGGCTGGTATTCCAGTCCCAGTCCTAGTCTATCTAGTCCCTTCATTGTTTGACTTGGAGAGTATTGAGAAGTCGAGCAATGAAATAGTAACAACGGTTATACCCCTCGCATACTTCGACTCAAAGTGTTCCCTTTACCGTCTCGTTAAAAACCTCCTTGAGGAAACCCAAATAGGACAAAACTCAAGTGAGGGAAAATGAGTACTACTTGGGGGACACTTTTTCTATCAGAAGTTGAAGTATATGAGGTGGTTGATGTTCTAGTTGTTGGGTAGTTGCTTTCCTTCCATTGTCTCTAGTTGAAATGAACCTTTGTTTGCTTTGGCTGTGATTTTGTACGAACCATCCTAGTTTGTTCCCAGCTTGCCTTTTCGGGTCTTTGCTCACTTGAGTTTTGGCTTTCAGTACGTAGTCCCAGACTTTAAGCGGCCAGACCTTTGTTTTCTTGTTGTAATAGCGTTCTGGTTGTTGTTTTTGGGCAACCATTCTTATGTACGCCATATCTCTTCGTTCGTCGATTTCATCGAGTTCTTGCCTTCTACTCTCATCGTTACTCGTGCTGCTTTTTTGGGAGTACCTTAGGCTGGGTTCTCCGATCTTAACCAGTATTATTGCCTCGATCCCATAAACCAAAGAGTAGGGCATCTCTCATGTGCTTATCTTAGGAGTTGTTCGGTATGCCCATAATACTTCTGGTAGTATTTCTGGCCACAGTCTCTTGGCATCTTCAAGCTTTTTCTTCATGAAATTAGTCTGGACTTGTTGGAGATTCTACTTGGCCGTTACTTGCTGGGTGATATGGGGTTGAGAGTATCCTCTTGATATACCATTTCTTGAAGAACTCGGTAGGTTTCTTTCCCGTGAACTAGGGTCCGTTGTCATATTTGATCTCATTGGGTAGGGCGAATCGGCAGATGATGTTTCTATATATAAAGGCGATTACCTCCTGTTCCCTTACTTGGGCGAATCCTCCTGCTTCCACCCATTTAGAGAAATATTCAGTTAAAACCAACAGGAATCGTACATTTCCTTGCCCTGCTGGGAGGGGGTCCACGATGTCTATTCCCCATTTGATGAATGACCAAGGGGAAGTGACTGAGTAGAGTTGTTCACCTGCTTGGTGAATCATTGGTGCGTACTTTTGGCACTATTCGCATTTCCTCACGAAGTCTGCGGCGTCCTTTTTCAAGGTGGGCCAATAGCATCCCACCCGTATGAGGCATCTGACCGGTGCTCGATTGCCGGAGTGAGCACTACAATGGCCTTCATGGACTTCTTCGAGGACGCGCTGGGTTTGGTTCTAGCCCAAACATTTCGCCAGAGTGCTGCCGTAAATCCTCTTGTATAGGTCGCTATGAAGAATATTGTATTTGGCCGCTTACATTCTTAGTTTCTTGGCTTCTTTTTTGTCACCTGGGGGTGTGCCTTTCTGCAAATATGCGATAAATACGATTGCGCCAATCCTAAGTTAAGTTTTTGGTTCTTACCTCGATTTGGTCTAGCAATGAGTTGAGGAGATGGACTATGCTTTTATCCCGGTCGTGATGCTTTTGGTAGCTACAGCCAGTTTAGCGAGGCCGTGTGCTTTGGCATTCTTCGCCCGTAGGATGTGATCGAGCTGGCATTCGTCGAACTCAGGTAATAGCTTGCAAATTTCGGTCTAGTATTTTTGCAACCTTTGTTCCTTGATTTGGAAAGTCCCTGTGACTTGGTTGACTACGAGCTGCGAATCACAGCGGAGTTTCAACTGTTTCGGCCTATACTTGAGTGCTAGCCTCAACCCTGCAATTATGGTCTCATACTCGGCCTCATTGTTAGGCATATCCAGGCACCTTATGAACTGGCGAATTACTTCTCCTGTAGGGACCTCGAGTATGAGTCCCAATCCGGACCTTGATGCATTGGATGCGCCATCGGTGTATAGGACCCAGAGGTCTTATGTTCGGGGGGAAGCTTGGAAGGCTTCCCTTTCGACTTCAAGCATTATTTTTGCACTGAAGTCGGTGAAGAAGTCGGCAAGCACTTGCGATTTTATCGCCATTCACGGTTGGTATATATGTGGTATCGTGCTCACTTAGCTAGATGGCCCATTTGGCTAGCCTCCCCGATAGCTGAGGTTTGTGCAAAATGCTCCTCAAGGCGAAGGTTGTTACGATCGAGATGGGGTGGCATTGGAAACATGGTCTAAGCTTTCGTGAAGCTACGACCAAGGCCAGAGCCAATTTTTTGAGGTATGGGTACCTCATCTCAGCGTCGACGAGTGTTTTGCTAATGTAATAGATGGGAGATTACGTACTTTTGTTTTCGCGGATCAAGACTGTGCTTACAGCTACCTCGGATACGGCTAGATAGACGAGGAGTTGCTCCCCAAGTTCGGGTTTTGAAAGCAGGGGTGGTGATGATAGGTATGCCTTCCATTCTTGTTGAGCCTAGACGCACTCGGAGTCCATTCAAGGCCATTGTCCTTTTTGAGTACGCCAAAAATTTGTGAAATCTATCCGACAACCGCGAGATGAATCTCGATAGGGCGGAGATTTGACTAGTCAACCTTCGGACTTGCTTTGTGGTGGTTAATAGTTCTGTTATCCCCTCAATAGCTTTGATTTGGTCTGGGTTTATGTCGATCCCTCGCTGCGACACCAGAAAACCCAAAAACTTTCCCGAGGCTACGCCAAACGCACATTTCTTCGGCTTTAGTTTCATTTCGTACCGTATTACTATGTCGAAAGTTTCTTTCAAATGATCGATGTGATCTTCTGCTTTTTTGGACTTGACCAACATCTTGTCTATATATACCTCCAAGGTCTTACTGAGCTGGTCTTTGAACATCTTTGTTACCAATCTTTGATATGAGCACCCCCCCCCC